>NW_020769348.1:8252149-8362591 GCF_900518735.1 Pseudonaja textilis
CGAACAAAGCTGAATGCCATACATGTAAGTACCCGTGAAAACGTAAGAAAACACATACACACGTACACACACATATATACATACATATATATATACATACATATACACACACACACACATATATATATGTGTATGTGTGTATATATATATATATGTGTGTGTGTGTGTGTATGTGTGTGTGTGTGTGTATATATATATATATATATATATATATATGTGTGTGTGTGTGTGTGTGTGTGTGTGTGTGTGTGTATAAAATATAAAATATCTATATGGATCTTTGGTTATTCGGGTTTTCTCCCACGTCAGATTGGAAGTATCTAGGCAACGTTTCGATGAAATCTCATTCTTCAGGCTTGTGTCTTTGGCTCTGTGCTTCTCAGAGTAATGTGAGCTTGCAGCTGCTTCTTCCTTTTAACTGCTAGTGGGGGTGTGACTTGATTGGGTGGGGGCTTTGCTGTGTTCTGATTGGGTGGAGGTGTGTTCTCATTGGTTGGGGGTTTAGCTTCACAAGCCTGAAGATGATGAATGAGACTTCATCGAAACGTTGCCTAGATACTTCCAATCTTACGTGGGAGAAAACCCGAATAACCAAAGATCCACATACAAATACCCGCAAGAACCTCAGAAAACAAATATATATATATATATATTTCTTTGAACGAAGAGAAAAAAAAAGAAAGTGACCCAAACAAAGAGAATGAGAAAGAGTGAGGGATTTGGAAACCTTTGAAGTGATGCTGTGATGCTGCTAACAGAATTAAAAAAAATCCATAAGAAAGAGAGAAAAGGAGACAACAATAACTAACCTGGGGAAATCCTAGGGCCTAGGCCTTACCTAAAAATTTCAGCAGTGCCCTGTTGGACCAGACCCCACTAGCTCACGAATTCTAATTCAGCAGTCTGTTCTCACAATGGTCAACCCATTTCACAAGGAAGCTTCCTTGTTTCCCAGCAGATGGCCTTTAGAGACTACTAGCCATTCATCCTTAGGACTTCCATGAATTGGTCCAATCGTTTTTGAAGCCAGAACCACATTTTAATATCTCCATCTGGGAGAGCAGGAGCAAAGATGAAGAACAAGAGCTGTTAGCACTGTGGCATCTATCTCTGAAAAAGTGAGATTATTCTGTAGCAGACAAGATTTTGAATAGAGCGCCTCTGTTTAGCTGTTCCTGCCAAAAACTGAACAGTGACATTCTTTATACCATTCTCCATGGATTTGTATAATCTCATCTTAAGTAGCCATCATCACTTCTGTAGCACATTTCTTTTTATTTAATGTTCTTTTCTGGAAGTGCCTCATAAGGACAAGTTCCCTCCTATTGCCTGCTCCTTTCCAAATTGACCTCCATTTTTGACTTTCCACACAGAGATTGATGCAGCAGTTCTGTGGTGTCAATGGTATCTGAGTAGGTCAAAAAAGTCAAGATGTTGCCACAAACTTGCTCCTTGCCAGGCTCTGAAAAAAGACCAGAGCTTGGATTATATGCTTGTAGGCACCATCTTGCTTTTTTTAACCCACTCTCTGCAGTTATTCTTGTATGGCACCAAAATCTGAGTAAGCCTCAATGCTTTGCTGAAATGTAATTAGCGCAAGGGGTTACACTGAGTGATCCCCAGAAGCAAAGGACACTCCTCCTGGCCCCAAGTTTCATGCCTTTGGTATGGCTTTCTTCTTCCACAGCACCCAGAACCCCTCTTCCATAGCTCTTCCATAAGCTGTAGGGCAGGGGTGTCCAACCTTGGCAACTTTAAGACTTGTGGACTTCAACTCCCAGAATTCTGGGAGTTGAAGTCAACAAGTCTTAAAGTTGCCAAGGTTAGACACCCCTGCTGTAGGGTCTTTGAGCCTTCCAGTCCCCAACATCTCTTCACTCTCTTCTCAGCCTGGCCCAGCTCTGTGGGCAAAGGCCCAGCTTGGCAAGCTGCCTTGCCTTTCCACAGAAGCAGGCAGCAGCTGCCATTTCTTTGGTTATTGAGTGCGACCCCTCATTGTGCAGAGGAAATGGCTGCTCCTCACGCCCAAAGAGGTTGTAGCAGGGAGCTGCTGGGGGTGGCCTTGGCCAGTGTCCATTGTTGAAACAAGCCCCATGTTTTTTTTTAAACTGCAGCCACTGGCTTGAGGAACAAATGAGGCCCCTGGCGCTACTCCTGGCAGGGTTGAGATGTGCTAATGAAAGGCAGCTGACATCTCCTGCCCTCAAAGCTGCTTAGGAAGCGAAATAGCTTTGTGTCAGCACAAGCTGTGCCACACACCTGGCTCAGTATACACACACACACAAACACACACACACCATGATGAGATTGGGAAGCCTGGCATCTTGGCTACTGGCTCAGGCCCAAATATTGCTAGTATGGCTGCTATCAAAGCTAGGCCAAGATCCTGTACTGAATGCAGAATATGGCTCGGAGTTCATTTTCTGGAGCTGCTTCATTGATCAGGTAAGAGGGCAGAAAGTCAAGCCATTCAAACTGCCTTCTTCAATTTGGTGCCCTCCAGATGTGTCTACTACAGCTAGGGATGCAGAATCTAGTCAAGAATCTGGGGAGTGGAGATCTCACTGTCCTTGACAGAGCTCTGGCACTGAAGCATACAGTATATACAAAATCCTTAAATAAACGTAGTCCTAGGACCACAACGGACATCTTCTTTGAAGCAAGGGAACATTAAGATGTCTTGTTCTGTATACCAGTATTTGCTGAAGTTTAGCAGATTAACAGGGCTTTCTCAGGGGTGGTCCCTTTGCATTCGAACAAACACACTTCTGGAGACAGAGGAGATGTCCAATTGGCCCGTTCCCTATTTGTTTTTGGCCATCTTGTTTCCATACATACAGTATTTATCATTAGCAATAAGTGAAGGATGGCCCAAGTTTTTTTCTAGCTCTGAAACAACTTTTCCAATTAATAGCACTCAATATACAGCTGTCCTTGCTGGTGATTTAGAAGCTGCCACTAATGCAGTGGCTAAACCATGATGGGGCAATACCTATTTTGAAATTAATTCATAGCCATTAGCTTCCAGAACAAATTCATAGTGCGCTTTCCAGTTAAGCACAAGGATACATTAGGCAACCAAATTTATCAAAATCTGCCTATTTACAGATCTCCCCTCCTCCCAAGGTATACAGGGTGTGAAGCAGTTACAATGAGATCTGTTCTGTTGTGGAACAAAGACGGACTCGAGACTGGAGTTGAATTCAGCTCTTTATTTAGCGTCAGTAACTTCAACTAAATCCGAGCCGCAGCAGCCTCTTTTATAGCAGCTGCTCACGGCTCGTGGCCAATGGTATCGTTTTAAACTTCCTGCCTTTGGTGGACCAATCGCAACCATTGTTAAACCGCCAATGGCTAGGTGGCAGTGGACGTCCAATCAGAATGCGGTATTTCGAGTATGCAAATGTCTATATACAACAAGATCCATTTATGGAAAAAAAAACTGGTGGAGGTGGCTGCTAACCTGCTGGCATTTCGAAAAGTAGCCAAAGCAATGTATTTCCAGCAGTACACTATTAGATTAATTTACCTAAATGCACCCTTAAAGTTTTATGTTTATTATTAATGATATTTTAATTATTTGCATTAGGTATTACTGTCTCTTTCTTCTTTTATCCTTTGGGCTGATATCAGCTTGGTGCTACCAAATCAATCAATATTGTAAAATATAAAAAAAGTAAAAAAGAATAAATACATAAATAAATGTAACCTCTCTTCTCTGCTAGTATCTTGTTCTGTACGCCATTTGGTGGCAACCTGAATACAAGGTTGATGTGTTATGTGTTATGCTGAATAATGCCCTCTCTGTAGAATGCCACATCCCAACAATGCCTTTTATAAGTTTGCCATTTGATGGTGGCCTTGCCAAACATTTCTCTTTCAACAGATTTTTATCCTGATTTCTACTCTATTTTGAAATATTTTATGATTTGTAAATCATTTTGGAATTCGTTATAGTGAGAAACACTATATAAATACACACATAAGTAAGTATGTACATATATAAGGATCATCCTATTCCATTCCAGGATAAACAGTGGCAGTGTACAAAAGCAATTGCATACTTTGGCCTCAAAATGAGAGAAAACCAGGAAATAAATAGAGGGAAATTTAAATCTAGTTTACTTAAACAGTATTCACTAAATCTCACTGTACCTTTTGATCTTTGCAAAGCATTCTTATGTTCATCATATATTGGCTGTCCTATACAATTCTTATTATTTTCTGTGTTTCAGGATTTTATCAACTCCATCTAATTACAATCCTCTCAGTCTTCCTTCACTCTATTTCAATTTCCATTCATTTGTCAAGATGATTAAAGCATTTCAATATTTTTATTTCATACGGGTCTCTCTTATTTGTGTTCAATCTACATTCATGCAGCATCCATTCATTCTTGAGCCTATCACTTCTTGTTATATTATGTCTCTCCTTAATTACTCCATGTTCCCTGCATTCAATGTATTTTTGTGCTTCTCCAGCCATACCTGACTCTCACTTCTACATAACAAAGAAGGAGCATGCATAAGCCCGTGTTTTGCTTCTTTCAACAAACATTCGATAAACCATAATAATTGTTCTTGCTAGTACAATGTATTGATGGCTAATGATGGCCTTGCCATTCAACTGAGATGGGTTTTGCATGGAGTCACCCATCTTTCCAACGAGCACAAAGAATTCGCTCATCTAAAATGCTGGTGAATTGTTCTGCCAAAGCTCTTCTGTCTTCTACTCTTCACCTGCGATAGAGGAAGAGAATGAGAACATGATGCTCTCCTGATTTTCTCCTTGGAGTGGTATGATCTGTGATTTTATTTTACTTGAAAGGCCAAGACTGCAGCAATCATCTGGCTTGTTCTTGGAAGCAAATGGTTGGAAAAGATTCTACCCAGCTGACTTGGGCGCCAGCATTAGAGTTAGGGTGAAATTTTAATGCCATTTTCAAGACAAGCCAAACATACTGATCTCTTGGCTCCTGGTCAGAAAAAGCTAAGGGAGGAGAACAGAAATAATTTATGAGAGCACAAGGGCAGAGGTGAGAGAAATATGTCAGCTCAGGACACTGTTGAGTGGATGTTCCTCAGCAGATAGCCACTTCAGTCAACGGCAAAGTTCTCCACATGCCTGCAACTTGTCTTCTCTTGGGAGGATAGGGAACTGAATTTCTTTAGCCTTGAGAAGACCAAATGGGAGTATAAAAGCATGTCAAACATCTGAAAGAATTGTCACCCTGATGCAAGTGAAAATCTGTTTTCTATCATTCCAGAATGCAAAACATGGAGTAATAGTTTGCGCCTTGTAGGAAAGCAGATTCTGACTGAACATTAGGAAAAACTTCTTCATAGGAAGAGCAGTTCAAGAATGGAACAAGTTACCAAGAGTTCTCCATTTGTTCAAATGGTGGGCAGTCATCTGCAATTTAGATTCTTGCACAGACTTGAGTTGGACTGAAAGGTCTAAATGGCCCATCCAACTTTATGGTTCTATGACTTCCTGCCGCTAACAAGGCAGAAAGTGTTTTCAGATGTATTTTGGGTATAAAGTCTATCTTGGGTGTAAATAAAATAAAAACACTTGCTGAGTAGGAGAATAATATGGTCTGTGAGCATTTATCGAGGAAACTAGTTCTGAGAACCCTACCCCCTGTAACCAACTCATCTGGGGGGACCTCAGTCTTCCCATGAGGTTTTCTTAATTTTGAAAAAAAAAAAAAAGCACCACCCTTTTCTGGATCCCAGCTCTGTTGTTTTTTTGCCAACTAGTTAGAATAATGTCTTTGAAATAGTATGAGAAAGTCAGGAAAGCAGGCATTTGAGTAGCAGAGAAAATTCTGCTTTCTACTTAGAGATGCTAAGAAGAGCCCCAAGGCTGGATAGGACCACAAGTTGATCTTGCCTGACAAGATTTTCATCAATGGCTAGCCAGATGTATCGAACAAAATTACAAGTGAATGCAGCAACTGATGTTGAGTGTGACACTGCTCCTAAATGATATTCAGTTTAGGTATCAGGGTCATCATGAACTATTTTCCTTGTTCCTCCATGAAATAAGAAACTAAGTAACAAATAATATGACTTCTCAGTAGCAAGAAAAGTATAGAAACAAATATTCTGTGGTTAGTCAAACGGCATACAGACTTTGGGAAGAATTTATAGTATGATTTACTTTATAATAAAGAACTGTTCCATATACATGCATGTATTTTGAGTTTAGACAGCACATTTGCTAGGGCCAAATTGATGTACAGATGGAATTGTGATTCAGATCACCTCAGTTCCCCTGACACCTTACCTCACCTTCAGATCTGCTCTGATTTCTCAAATTCTATATTCTTCAGGTGCTGGATTCAACCTAACTGGAATTGTTCCAATCTTTAGAGTAAATCCCTGGGGTGGCTCTTAATGGGGATTTAATGGGATTTCAATGATTAATGTCTCCTTAATTGGATTTTACAGGGGAACCAGCTGATATTTCTTTTACTTGGAATTCTCCTTGTATTCATATGTACTGTCTACTTTGCCTTTTTCCATCTCCCAGGCTTTTGTTTTTTTGGTAATAAGGTAAAGATTCAAAAGCTGCACTGTTTGTTGCGCTCAGAGCCATCTATCTGGATGATTGCCTGCTTCCCTACAATCTGGCTTGTTGCAAGAATTCCTGGAGAGCATACTCTACCTGATTCTTGGCACTGGGTCTGGTTAGGAGACCTTCCCCCCTCCCATTCTCACTGCCTTTCCTTCTACTGCTTTGCCAAGAGATTTCTTTGGGTTTCAGCCTTCCTGTTCTGTAGACGCCGGAGCCATCACCCAAGTCTTTTGGCTTGTCATAACATTTCCCTCCCCGGGTTGGACTGCTTGGAGCTTAAGGCCTGTTGATGCAGCACAGACCGTCTCGCCTTGCTGGGTGGCTCGCCCCCCCTCCCCAAACATAATCTCCTGCCATCAGAATAATCTCAGAGATTTTGCTTAGAAATGGCTGTTGTTTTAGTGAGGGCTGTGCATGTATGCTATTTGAAAGGATAGGGGTCACCTGCGTTTTCATCTTCAGAAGCACAAATCTGTTGGATTAGACCCAAAGGCAATGTAGCTAAGCATTGGATGGCCAAGAATTCCATTAACAGAGGGATACAATCAAGATCAAGTGAGGTACTAATGCCACTCTATAAAGCCTTAGTAAGACCACACCTAGAGTACTGCATCCAGTTTTGGTCACCACACTATAAAAAGATGTTGAGACTCTAGAAAAAGTACAGAGAAGAGCAACCAGGATGATTAGGGGACTGGAGACTAAAACATATGAAGAACAGTTATCAAGCTATTTTCCAAGGCTTCTGAAGGCTAGACAAGGAATAATGGATGGAAACTGAACAAGGAGAGATTCAACCTGGAAATAAGGATAAATTTTCTAACAGCGACAGCAATCAACCAATGGAACAGCTTGCCTTCAGAAGTTGTGGGAGCTTCATCACTGGAGGCTTTCAAAAAGACACTAGACTGCCATCTGTCAGAAATGGTGTAAGGTCTCCTGCTTGGGCAGTGGGTTGGACTAGATAACTTACAAGGTCCCTGTTAATCTGTTAAAAAAGCAGCTAGCTGGGGATGCATATATACTACTCACCTTCTCTGTAGCAGTTAGAAATATAGATGGTCTCTAAACATGAAGATCCCATTGAATTTTTCCATAAAATCTAAAGCAGCCTTCTCTGATATGATGCCAATAGCCATGCTGATTTAGAATTATGGGAATTAAAGATCTCAGCATCTCAAGAGGGCCTTGGGTTGAAAAAGGTTGATCCAAAACCTACGGTCTCACACACTTCTTCAACTAGCAAGTTCCATAAGATCCTTTTGTATGGAATACATTTCTTATCACCTAGAAAAGAAAATATTGCTAGGGCATTGCACAAGTGATAAATTACTTGCTCCCATGTTCTAAATAATGTAATAGTCATTAATATCCTGCTATTTTTATCTGGTGTTTTCTGAAGTAAAAAAGACTGCAAAGGTTTTGTTGTTGTAGTGTAATCATTCAAAATCACCTTTCCCAATCTCACATTCCAGATGTGTGGCATCATAATTTTCACCTTTCGGGAGCAAACATCATGAGAGTTTAATGGGCAGGGGGAGAAGAAGTCAGTCCAATCATCACTCCCTTGTTGGGTGTTGTTCCTTTCTTCCCTCCAATTAGATAAATTCTTTGAGAAAGGTCACCAGTGGCTTGACGGTTTGGTATCATTAATTTACTGATAACACCCAGCTTTATATCACTCCCCTAGGCTATGTGGTGATGTCCCCGACATCCTGCCCCAATACCTGGAGGTTATGAAGGTCTGGGAAAGAACAGGCTTACATTCAACCCTAGCAAGGCATAGTTACAGCACGTGCATCAGACTTCTCTGTCTGCTCCAATTGCGTCTTTTGATGAAGTGACACTACTCTCAAAGGAGCATGTCAAGCCCATGACCTGAAGGTCCTTTTGGATCTGTTGCTTCTTCTAAAACAGTAGGTAGATACCCTTGCCCATCTTCAATTGATGTACCAGTTACATACCTAACTGGGGCAGGAGGATCTTACATCAGTGACTCACATTCTCATCATCATCTCTCTAGACTACTGAAACTCACTTTACATGGAATGTCCTTCAAACACCACTGAGAAGCTACAGTTGGTTCAGAGCATAGCAGCATGATTTCTAATTAGTGTCAGAGGTGGTATTCAGCCCGTTCTGACAGGTTCTAGAGAACTGGTAGAGGAAATTTTGAGTAGTTTGGAGAATTGGTAAATAACACCTCTTGTTGGCCCTGACCCCATCTATTTGCTGCCTCCCGAGTCCCAGCTGATTGGCTGGGTCTTCTTTTGTTGCCCTACACACGAGAACAGAGCTGGAAAGCAGGTTAGTGGGGTGGAGAGGGAATGGAGATTTTACAGTATCCTTCCCCTGCCACACCCACCAAGCCATGCCCACCAAGCCACACCACACCCACCAAGCCACACCCACAGAGCTGGTAGTAAAAAAATGTGAATACCACCACTGATTAGTGTTCAATGATGGAAAGATATTACACTAGTGTTGTGGGTCCTATAATTGGTTACCAATAGCCTTCTGTGTGCAATTTAAAGTATTGATGCTAATATACAGAGCCTCTTTGATCTGATGCCAAGTTTTCTATAAGACCACATTCTCCCATTGGAATTGATTTGTCCAGTTTGATCAACGCAGGGAAAAAGTGATTTCCTATTATAAGTGAAGGTTGGGCAAGGCTCAATACTGCTGCTTTTTCTGTGGCTAGCCCAATCTTTCAGAAAGGCCTCCCAATAGACTTCTGGTTGTCTCTACCCTCCCTATTTAAAAGTGGAATTCCAGTGGAGGGTATTTGGACTTTGATTCTATTTTGGTCAAGATATATAGTTTAGCTTGGTTCATTAATTCTATTCTGTGCCTTTAAATTGATTTGGGGATTTTTAAAAATGTGTGTATTGTTGTTGCATAATGTTCATTATGTGTTTTATTTTGAAAGCTGCCTAGAGTCCTTTGGTATTACAATGTTTCATAAATGTGATTAACAGGTTAATTAATAAAGCTGGAATTCAATATAGCAAAATGCAGTTAATTCTTCTCCATTTGCAAAATTAGAGGTTGGGGCCACTTTTGGAAAGACTCTAAAGAAAATAACAAAGAATCTGGGGATAAGCACTAGCAGTTATCCTCTGCCCTAGATAATTTAATTGTCAATTCCCTTTTCTTATTCCATGACTGTGTGCATGGTTTTTATTTTGTTTTTTCCCCCTTTGGAGATAAAGCAACACAACTTGCCCACTTTATTTCTAATGCAATTGGACTTTTGATTTATATTTATTATGATTTAGATCACTCTCCAATCCTATCCCAATCTTTCTTATGAGTTTGCTTTTTTTAGGTTTTTACGCCCAGAGTTATGCAATGTTTTCAGCCATTCCTCTTCTTTTTCCTCCTCCAAAAAGGAATGGAAAACAAGGAAGGAGGCCAGCAGCAATAATCAATTGTGGCCTGGAGGAATTATTTTGTCTGCCGCAGGAGGGGAACTTTGCACTTAGTGCTGTCATTTTATTGCTATTTATAATCCCTTGTTGCACCAGCTTGGAAATTTTGAGAATTTGACCCCATCCAAAGTCCCTGGGAGAGCAGTTTAGGACACTTTTCTCAATGTACCACAAAGCAATGCTGTCTACATGCAGGTTAGAGATGATGCTGATGAATAACAGAATAACAGAGTTGGAAGGGACTTTGAAGGTCTTCTAGTCCAACTCCTTGCTCAGGCAGGAAACCCTGCACCACTTCAGACAAATGGTTATCCAATCTCTTCTTAAAAACTTCCAGTGTTGGAGCATTTACAACTTCTGGAGGAAAGTTGTTCCACTGATTAATTTTTCTAACTATCAGGACATTTCTCTTAAGTGCTAGGTTGCTTCTCCCCTGGATTAGTTTCCACCCATTGCTTCTTGTCCTGCCCTCAGGTGCTTTGGAGAATAGCTGGACTCCCTCTTCTTTGGGGCAGCCCCTGAGATATTGGAACACTGCTATCATGTCTCCCTTAGTCCTTCTTTTCATTAGACTAGACATACTTAATTCCAGCAGCTGTTCTTTATATGTTTTAACCTCCAGTCCCCTAACCATCTTTGTTGATGATGATTTCAGTGAATAGAAGGGGTTCAAAGAGGCTCTTGCATGCTATGATCATTTGGCAGGACATTGAGAGATTTGTTTTCTTGGCTGCAGCCTTTTGCTGCCTGCCAGTTTTTAGAGATGGACACATATAGATACTTGGGAGCGGAATGATATTTTGCTGGTGCCACTTTTCTCTTCTGGATGCAACGTGATGGGGGATAGTTGTTATCACCAGAGCTCTGGAATCTCCTACCTTCACTTTTCGTCATTTGGAGATGGATTGCGAGTAAATGCCAAGAAGTTTTTAAGGATGGTATTTAGGAGTCACGAAGTCCAAAATTGCCTCATTGTTTGCTTTCTATGCCTGTTCTGCCTGCATTATTAGACAATTAGTTTGTATTTGCAATAAGCCCAACCCAAACCCTAGCCAATCTTAAAATCCTCTGTTTTCACACAGAGATAGATTTGGGGCCTGGTGGCTTTTGTGTCTTTACAGCTGGGAAAGAAAGCCTTTGCTTTGTCCTCAAATGTGAGGTGAAACTTGACACCAGTTACAATTCAGATTGATAAATGCATTCTGTCTGAAACACCAGCTGAATCACAAAACATATGGCTGTAACACTCAGCCTAACTTTTGCATTTGCTCATTTATTTCCTGTCTCTTGCTTTTTGTAACAGTCTGATGAAGATTCTTGAAAACTTGAAAACTCACATTTTAGGGTAAATGAAATTAGATTAATTGTGCTTTTTGCCTCCCCTTCTGGTAGACCAAAATAGCTATCCATTGTTTTTATGATCTAATTAAGTTGTCAAGAATTGTTCTACGCTGAGAACATTGTTGAGTACCTAGTTTTCACAAATGGGTGCCTTTCTGATATACTGGAACCACAACCTGATCATTCCAGAATTTCCCAAATATTACACTGTAGAAGAAAAGGAAGAGAAGACAGGTTGAAGAGGCTTCTCTAGAAAGCAAAACAATGTAATGAGACACAATTCTCAATTTCCTCAAGGAGGCAAAACAAAAACAAAAAAAACCCCTCACTTTTACATACGTGGTTGAAATACAGAATTGTACACATTCCATTATACTTTATTTTCCAGAGATAGGTGTCCTTGTTTCTTAACACTTTTGTTCTTAGGAGATGCTTTCTTATATCTTACAGGAAAGTAATGAAATGTTATGTCGGTTGAAAAGTTAGTTCTGAGAGCACCAAGAACAAATAATTCAACTCTGAGCTACGTACAGTATATTCTTCACTGCTGAACCCTTATGCATTCTGTGTGTGTGTGTGTGTGTGTGAGAGAGAGAGAGAGAGAGAGAGAGGGAGGGGGGAGGGAGGGAGGGAGAATATTTAGGACAGGTCCATTGTATGCTGACACATTGAAGTCTATAGAAGGGAAAGAATTTTTAATACAAGAAGAAGAAGAGGAGAAAGAGAAGGAATGTTAGAAGGAACTAATGTTATTTAGTTTCATCTGTAAAAAGTTGGAGGAGATACAAAATTATTCAGGAAGTCACAGATCAGAGGTGAAACATATGGAAATGAATGTTCCAATATCAAAACCGGTGTCAAACTTGAATTGTCCCCTCATATCACACAACACCATTTATTTCTCAGGCACTTGAAGCTTGTTTCCTGAGCAAGCCTCACACGCTTCCCCTCTCAGTAAAGCTCAGACCGTAAAGCCAGAGACAAATTGAACAGTGAGTGGAGCCATGTTTGCACAGATTCTTTTGAAATGTGTAATTGAAAGCTAAAGATGGGGGTGGAGGAGAAAGCTGATGGCTTCAGAATAAAGGCTGTGGCCACAAAGACAGAGAAAGGCACGTTCATGGCACAGCAGCCCTTTTCCCTATGGGCCACTCAGAAAGCAGATTGGAAGGCAGCCCTAGGACAGCGTCTGCCTGGCTTTCAGTTGACCGGCTATCCCTTAGAGGAGAGAGAAAGCCAATTTCTTTGGAGATATTAGAAAGGGCTGTACCTGTGCCAAGGGAAGTGGGATGCCTGGGAACAATGCTTAATCTTGTTGCATTTAGGAAATTGGGGAGGGGGGTCTTGAGTAGGTTAGAAGGCAATTGCAGATAGAGATGGGCTGCACAGAAATTGACGTCAGCAAATGAACTAGTCCAGTTCTTTTTGGAAAAAAGTGTTTTTGTGCTGAATGGAGTCTTAATTCAAGCTCTCTCACCTAATTTCCTCTCTGGAAGCAATCCAAGCTTTGGAAAGGTAGAGAAAGAGAATTTCCCTTGGTCTCCTTTAGGTAACAATCCGATCCTCTGAACATCATACATACTGACTCCCAGGCTCTCAGTTTGACTGTGCTAGGAAAATGGTACTTCATGCCTATATTGTAGAATGCGACTTTTCTCCTGATAATTCAGCAGAGGTTCTCCTCGAGCATTAAAGCTTTCATACCATGAGGAAGAAGTAATCTGGTCACCTGCCACTGTTCCCATGTGGAGAGCATCTAAAGTGAGGCAAATAAATATATTTGGCTTTGGGGGAAAACGCTAAAAAAGGAAAGAGATCGCAGTGTTCACATATCTGAAGAAATATCATGATCCAAAAGTATGGGACATGGAATAAGGGTGGCAGATGCAAGCAACTAAATCCATGTGTGTAGGGTTCAAGCCAATTGCTTTATTATATTCTGCTTATTATGCGTGGTGGCCAGAGGTGGGCTGCACATAATGTAACAACCGGTTCACCTAGTGCAGAACTGAAAATGTGTGTGCACACACGCCTACCCGCTTTGCATAGGTACCTGAAATATCACATAGGTACCTGAAATATCAGGAGCAAAATGTTCCTGTTGAACATTGACATTCAGAATTGATAAACATTTCAGGTACCTATGCTTGCAGCATAAAATTTTCCTTTTGCCTCTGAGTATTTTAATAGTTGAACATTTCTTTGGCTTCCTTCTTGCCATATCACAAGTATCAGTGCCTTTTATGTTTGCTCTTTCCCTGCAGCTCATTCAATGCATTCTACCAGAGGATTCATCTTCCATTATCATGTTGGCATTTTTCTAGTTGTAAACTCCTCAGATGTGAAATTAGTCATTTCACATCAGAGGAGCATTAGATCTATTGCAGAAAAAATAAGTCATAGAAGAAATGAAGTAGATGTAACTAATAAATGCAATTCCTAGTCAGTGCTTGGATACAATCCACAGAAATGATAGAATGATCTCAACTGAAGACCAAGGCAAGACAATCAACATTATGATGATCCAAGTCTATGCTGTAACTACAGATGCTATCAGACTCTTGACCTCTGTCTAAAACAAAAAAAGCAATTCTTTTTCTGAGCTTGTCGCTCGCAAAGTATCTGTAGCAAGATTTATTAAGGAGAAAGGGATAGGATTACAAAAATGCTAGCAAGTAATTTATTTCTCACTATAAGCAGTTTATTCCTAATATATATTAGGGTAGAATCTTCCTTATCATTTTTTAAAACTATTTTTGGCAGGTTTTCACTGATAATAAAGTGTCTCTCAGGTAACAGTTTATAAAACCATCTCCTGAATCCTTTCAGTCTGTGAACCTTTGCAGTCTGGAAAAAAGAGGCAGATGTTGAACAGTTTTATAGTGACTTGAAATGCTATGTCAACATAACACACACACACACACACACACACACACACAAAGATATACTAATTATAGAGTCTGGAAAGTTGGAAGTAAAAAAGTGTCTTGAATAGTAGAAAAATTTGGCCCTGATGTACAAAATGAAGTAGGAAACAGACTAATAATTCTGCAAAGAAAATTCAATACTTATAGCTTGTATCTTCTAAAAGACAACACTACACATAGATATCACTAGATAGACAACACTGATATCAGAGTGAGAATTGACTATGCAGGCAAGCTCTATTAAGTCAGCAAAATCAAAAACCAATTGAGGCTCAGAATATAAACTGTACCTTCCAAAACTATAACTTAAACTAAAGAAAGCAAATAAAACAACCAGATCAGTATCATTCAACCTCAACAATATTCCATAGTATAATGTACGTATGGTAAAGGTGAAGACTATATTTAATTTATTCGATTTGATAGTTTTTCTAAACTGAATGCAGTGACAACATCAAAGATGAAGCAGACAAAAATACCCCCAAAGGCAAAAAGCAAACTAAGCTAGAATTGACAGTTTACAACTCTGACATGTTGAAAATAGGTAAAGAAAGAAGAAAAGCAAGGAAACCAGAGGCGGACGAACATTGGCCCAGATAAATGCTGAGCTCCAGAGAAGAAGAGCAAGGAATTCTCTCTAAATAAGCGATTGGAGATAACACTTGAATGGGAAGGATCAGAGTTTAATTTCAAACATTACTGATATAAGGAGAAATTCTGAAAATAGGAAGAATAAAAGACAAAAATGCAGCAACTGAAATGGGAGGAAACTGGCTTATCTGCACAGACTGACAACAGCGAGGGGTCACAGAAGAATGGCACAAATCTTTGTGTGGCATCAGACTCCAGGTGCAAATACTGTAACCCCCATATAAGGCACTCAGTCACAATAGCTTACACTCAACAAAGTGACAAGACACTAATGATTGTGTTTCACTGGCCCCAGGAAAGATTTAGTTAGATTTTCCCCATGCAAAAGGGTGGCCCCAGGGAAAGGGTGTCAAAGGAGGAAGTCAAGATAGCATCAGCAATAGCTCTCTTGAAGCACAGCCTTTGTTTTACACTCTTTGCACTTGGCTCATATGTAAAAAACAACAGGGCTTCAACCTAAAGGTGCTTTCTTCAAGAGACAACTGGACTTTCTGGTTTTTCTTTGAAGATGTTTCACTTCTCAACCAGGAAGCTTCTTCAGGTCTGACTGAATGGTGGGGATTGGAAAGATTTATACTCCTTGAAGACAGCTGGTCAGTTGCATTCTTTTAGAGAGTAGTTAAGGTTTATCTGTGTCATCAGGGTTACCTGAGTGATGCAAATAGGTGTGGACCCTTCTTGCAACTGTTGAAAAGACTGTGTTGTAGATTGGAGATAGATGACCCAGTTCTACAGAGGAATTATTGAGTCTATCATCTGCACCTCTATAACTGTCTGTTTTGGTTCTGTAACCCAACAGGACAGACACAGACTTCAGAGGATAATTAGGACTGCAGAAAAAACAATTACTACTCACCTGCCTTCAATCGAGGACCTGTATACTGCACGAGTCAAAAAGAGGGCTGTGAAAATATTTACAAACCCCTCACATCCCGGACATAAACTGTTTCAACTCTTTCCCTCAAAACAACACCATAGAGCACTGCACACCAGAACAACTAGACACAAGAACAGTTTTCCCCCGAACATCACTCTGTTCAACTATTACAAAGTCTGCACTACTATTACTGTTAATCTTCTCATCACTCCTTATCATCCATCCCTTCCCACTTGTGATTGTAGGAATGTAACTTTGTCGCTTGTATCCTTACAATTTATATTGACTGTTTCCTAGTACGATTTGATTGCTTATTGTACCCTATGACTATTATTAAGTGTTGTATCTTATGATTCTTGACTCTTGACGAACGTATCTTTTCTTTTATGTACACTTGAGAGCATTTGCACCAAGACAAATTCCTTGTGTGTCCAATCACGCTTGGCCAATAAAGTATTCTATTCTATTCTATTCTATTCTATTCTATTCTATTCTATTCTATTCTATTCTATTCTATTCTATTCTATTCTATTCTATGATGTTGTATCCCTTCCCCTGTGTTGAGAGAGGGCTGTTCAGTTTTGACATAGATGACTTCTTTGATCCCTCTTTCAAACCAGCGATCGTTTACTCCTGGAAGGTGGTCCTACTTGTTTTGGTCCTAAGTCAAAACACCATCCAGACAGAATACAACAGTGATCTACTTCCAACAACATGGAGAGGTGCATGGAATCTCTAGGAGAGGATCTGGCCTTGAAGGAGTCTTTGCCAGTCACAATAGGGGCAACAAATACTGCAATGGGGTGTCCGTGAAGGATGGCTATCCTCAGATTGGCCCTTCTGTGGCCCTTCCTCCAATCCAAGATAGCCGACTGAATAAAGTCTCTTCCCAAAGCTTGGATAACATGGCGGTGATAATGCCAAGGGAGAAGCTAAAGTGGCTCAAACTGAACCAGCTATACTAGTTACACTGAATAAATTTTCCTGTTTTTTTAAAAGAATTTACATCTGCTCTCATCTCCCTTCCAGAACTTTTCCAGAGCTTTGCCTTCAGCCACGCTGTTAAAAAGAAACTTTGTACAAAATTAATGTGTAGAGTGACATCAAATTTCCATTGATCCCTATCTCCTTTATCCAACTTGGCTATGCCAAGTTTTCTTGTACCTGTTTTCTGCCCTCTATATTCAACATGTTTGCTTTTGATTTTTTTGGAATGAGCAGTTATGAGCCAGAAAACAATTGAGGGGAAGAGAAAATGCCCTCTTTAGCGATGAATACCTTTCCCACGTGCCAAACAGCCTTGAGGCTTCCAAAAGTTGGGGAGCAGGATGTGTTCTTCTCCATCACCTGCCCTGTCCTATGTGGGATCACACAGGAACATGATCACTGACACAGGAAAACCACCTGAACCACACTGGCTTGGCCAGTGGCCTTCGACATCGTAAAGGTGCGGTCACAGAGTTTCCATGAGTCACTGAGGCTGTTGCGTCTGCGAAAGTTTCTGTTGCAAATTCTGGAGATGATTGCAGGGGGCAGAGCAGGCAGCACTGGGTGCCTAAGGCAGCACACCCTCACACAGAGGTAGTAGCCCTCTGCAAAGCTCTACTTAGGTTTCCATGTCCTAGGAATGCTCTAACAGCGGAATACTAAGAAAGAGGAAACTGGGGTTTGGTCCTTTTTCTGCGAGTATTACCTCACGGGAAAACTTGGGGCCTTAGAAAAGATTTTGTTTTGAATAGACTGCTTTTTAATCATTCCTTTCAGCCAGTGGAAACACAAACCAACTTATAGGATTAAAAACAAAGGCAGATCTATTGCCTCAAAGAATGCCAACATCAGAGCTTTTGCAAATTCCAATGGCCTGCTGGGTTCCTGCAGATGGGATGGAATAAAAAAGAATCATTTAAAAAAATATTTGACATCTTAAATTGTTATTGATTAGCACCTAATTCAGGAACATAACCTGAACATAACAGAATCAGGAGAATTTTGGATCCAGTTGACCTATGATTCAACCCAGCTTGATCCTGTTTTTTTTTCTCCCGTTTTTCCAAGACGTGAAGTTCCACATTGGAAAATAACAGCCCTGCAGGCTCCTCCAAAGACTGGAGAGGTTCCCTCTCCTCAGCTGAAGCTCTCACTCACTGATATCCTTGACAATCCAGCAAATCTCAGTTTGAACTCTGGCGCAACTGAAGACCTCACCAAGTCAATCTTAGACGCCAAACTTTACGTGATTAGTTTAACAGATACCATTTCTATAGACATCAACAGAGTTGGAATTGAAGAAAGTTTATTTCTGACTCACGGATAACAAAACTATGGCTATGATTCTCCACAATGTTAAATTGACATTTTTTTAAAAAATCAAACCTTTTGACTATTTTGATTGTCTAGGACTGAAAAAGTTGCTTCCTTACTAAGAATATACTTACAGTAGACTTCAAACATCTGAGGGGTTGTTTATTTATTCTTCAAATGTATATGGCTGCTCATTTTTATGAAAAAGGTGACTCTGAGCAGCATACAATAAAACTATGAAATTGTATTGCATAAAAACAATTTACAATCAGGAAAATTTAGAAGTTGTAATGAAAGGCACCAGTTGGACAGCAGAGAGGATAGCAGTTATGTAGTCAAGTTAGAACAGAGTTGATCTCTGGTGATTCAGAAGGATGGGATAAAAGTCAATAGGGGGGACAATTTCAGAAAGTGCAGATGTTGGTTAAATTTAGGAGAAATGTTCTAATGATGAGAGATTGACAGGAGAGAATAGTCTTTCAGTCAGAGAGGCTGTAGAGGTATCTTAAACTGCAGATCCAATACCAAGAATCTAGGCTCAGAATAGATGTGGATGGTAACTTCAATTTTATGATTCAACAATCCTGTGATAAGAGCCATTATGAATCACTTAGTCTGATGTTTGGAAGGACAATTTATTTACATTGAGAGGATTAGAAATGTAGATCTTGAAAATGTCCCAAATGTACAGGGTTGAATGAATGTATGCATATCAGCAATATTACTACATTCAGTAGTATACATATATACTAGAATAGAATTGAGCTCCAGTATTCTAGGGATTTGGGGGGGGGGGGGGGGGGGAGGCATCCATTGTTAGAACTGTTTTCCTATTCTCTCCCACAGTCAGACTGAAAATATTAACTTTGCAGCTTCTTCCCAGGCAGGTAGGATGTGTGCAGTCTATATTTCAGAGTTGTGAATCAGCCACTGGTTTTCAAGCTACATCAGTGATTTGCTAACTACATCACTTTGTTAAGTGCCAAGCTCTGCAAAACAATGTGAGGCAGGATCATTCTTTAATACCCAAAGAGCATGTTTACTATAACTCGAACGTACTTTCCCCCTGCTCTGTTTCAGAATAGGGAACATACAGTTACATTTCCCATGCCTTCAAACTTTCTGGAACTTTTGTTAGAAAAGGAGACAAATTGTTGTTGGCTATGGTTCCTCATATCCCAGATTTCCTGTTGAATCAGTGCTGGCTGAACACCAATATTTCTAGCTATTCTGGTATAATGGGCTCCCCCAGCCTCACCCATTACAAAACAACCTCCATATTTCCTTTGTTCCTCCCATCCCTTTCTCTCCCTTACGTATACACTGAGTAGGGTCAATGCCTGTTGTTAAAAGGAAAGACAGATGCTCACCACCATTCATGAATAGAAGAACAATATAATTTGAGTGTGAGGTTGGAATGCTGCACTGATGGCTAAATGCTGTTGGAAGTTAAAACCCACCCATCTCCTAGGAAAATGAAATATTTTAGGATATACTAAAAAGGCAGAATATTTCCCCTAAAAAGAAAAGTAGAAACTCAGAGAGGCAGAAACTCATCCCCCCAACCTTTGTTAATGGGTGGGCCATTAAGGCCTAGGCCAGAGTATTCTACATAATAAAGGCCTCTGCCCATCTTACCACCTTGCATCAGCCAGCAGTCAGGTGAAGCCATGTGGTCCAGACAAAGCCTACAAAGTTAGCTATGACCCCCGTCCCTGAGAGTCTGACAGCCAATGGAATACATTTCTTGCACAGGAACAGGAAACACTAAGGTGGGGACCAACAGAGGTTATAAAAATAAGGGTCTCTCAGCATCTTAGCCCTTTCCACCCTTCTTTCTTCACCAAAGGCATGTGATCCTGTCCACCATTAAACCATCTTTCCAAGCAGTTACCATGTTTCCAGGGTCTTTCTTCCCTACTTGGAACTGAACCCAGAAGGATATTTCTTCCAACAGTGCAAAAGACAAGGAAGCAGATCTTTACATTTTAAAAAAAAGGAGTAGCGTGAAATGCAAGAGAGAGAAAAGTTGCCTTTGGAGAATTATGGTAGGGTGAAAGGAGTGATGCTTTTCTCATTTGCCTCTGCTCATTCAAAATAAAGCAACTCAGACCCCATTAAGTCATCTATTGACAGGGCCATCTTATCAGCATAATGGGCCCAAGCAAAGCAGAGTACTGAGGCCCCTATGACAACTACTCACAGGAATAAAAATGTAAATGGTCGATAAAATAAAACATATATTTGCATGTTAATATTAATTTTAAAAAATGCAGTAAAATGTAATAAATACGTTGCTGTATTTATAGGATACAAGGTGCATTGAAGGGTTAACATATACAGATTAATATGGGCTGCTATGCTCGTGGGGCCCGTGGGCAAGTGCCCATCAGGCCCATGCATTAAGACAGCCCTCTCTATTTACCTGATTTATCTATTAATCCATTTACCTGGTAACATATCTGCTGTATCTTTATTAGATTTATATCCCACTCGGGAGCTCAAAGAGGCATTCAAGATACTCCCTTCTGTTTTTCTCCACAATCCTGCGAGATAGGTTGGACTGATAGAGCGTGACTAGACTACCCAGTGAGTTTCTGCTGGTGGTGGAGTAGAACTTAGATCTTCCTTGTGCCCGTCCAATACTTCAGCTTCACACTGGCTCTCATGTTTGAATCTACTTGTGATTACAAGATGATGAAGACCGTAAGAAGAACACATCTTTAATTTTCTTGCTAGCTTTCTACAGCAATATGGTTTGTAAATACTATGCTAGGTGCACAGATTGGCTACACACAAGAAGATTGATGCTTCTTTCCAGCCCCAGTTCAGCCCATTTTAACACTATGGAGAGTAATTTGATTTTAAAGGAGCATAGATTTTGCATATTGTTTGAGCCTAAAAGCTAGGCATTGAAAGCCAATGGTGAAGACATGCACTACTATAATGTGTGAATATTATTGGAAGACCCAAAGGTGCTTTTTCAAAAAGCAACTGGACTTTCTGGTTTTTCTTTGAAGACATTTCACTTCTAATCCAAGAAGCTTCTTCAGTTCTTCAAAGAAAAACAAGGAAGTCCAGTTGTCTCTCGAAAAAGCACCTTTGGGACAACCATGACCTGGATGACTGAGAATCTCTATAGACATCATTGGAAGATCATCCCAAAGACATTACACATGGAGATTCCACACTTTGGAATAGGAGAACTAATGCAGATTCTCTAAGGTATTACTACTTGTGAAACTAGAAATTTCAAACTTTGGAGATTGAAGGCTTCATGATGGCTTGGTTATAAGTAACAGCTGGGGACATCTAAATTCCCTATGAAATTCAATAAATGAGAAAAAGATTGCTTAAAACACTAATCTGGAAGGACTATGTATCTGGAAAATGTGTGTAATGATCATAGATGTCCCCTATTGCTATAATTTCTATGTTAGTTTTCCCAGTCTGGTGTTCTATAGATGTACTGGAACCCCAGCTCTTAGAATTCCCTGCTATCTGGCAAGGACTTTGGTCAATTGCAGTCTCAACGAATCTGGAGAGCAATAGATTGGGGAAACTGTTCTATTAATCCTGCAGGAAAGGACACATTGTCCAGAGATACCATCTCTTCCCTGCACTACAGAAGGTAACGTCAATTACAGTGTGATGAACATAAGGAACCTCTTCTCTGTCTTTGATAAGGACATCCTTCTGAGTGTTCTTCATCTGACGGTAGTCAAAAAGCAGTGGGTACTAAAACACCCATCCAAATTTTAAAATCTCCCCGTATCCCAAAAGACTTTGACAATCGCACATGCCAGATCTTAATGGATTTGGGTGTGATTTTTCAGCAGGACACCTGGGGCTATTGCATGAGATCACAGCTGTTGTCCTGTAACCATAGACCAAACTTCACATTTTGGGCAGAGCCTAAGGATGACAGTATTGTACAATTTATGGGGATCATTTTGTTCTTTGTTTCTATGGTGAGAGTTCTTTGTTTTTAAGTCCTATAATAGGTCAGTTTTCAAGTATTTCAAGCTTCAAAGCGGGGCTATCAGTTTTTCAGTCAGGATGGTGAGAGGAGTCTCTTATGGCTGGAAAGGAAGGTTGGGGAGCTGCCTATGACCCTGAATTGCTCATCCCTTCCAAAGAAGAAGAAGAATGGAAGGACAGGAATGATCAGGGTGGGTCTTGGGGAGATGGCCCTGCCTTTCAGCAAACAGTGTTCTTAGAGGTACACACCTTCCTTCCAGCATGTAATCAACACAGCAGGTGCCTCTCTGTCTACTTCCTTCTTGGCCAGGTGACTAATCAACACAGCAGGTGTCTCTCTGTCCACCTCCTTCTTGGCCAGGTGACTGCACGCTGCATAATATATTTGCTTTGGCTGACTGCCTTCCCTACACAAGTTTCTTCACTAGCTAAAGCCTCCTGCTAAGAGATACTAACTCTATTGGCATGAAGAGTCTCAGCCTTTATCAACAGGCCTCAGCCCCAGACATTCAATTCCCAAAGGCCAGAAGAGCAAGACAACGTAAAATAGAATAGAATGAACTGGAAGGGACCTTGGAGGTCTAATCCAGTCCCCTGCTCAAGCAGGAGAACCTATACCATTTCAAATAAGTGACTGTCTAGTCTCTTCTTGAAAACATCCAGTGATGGAGCACCCATGATTTCTGAAGGCAAGCTGTTCCACTGATTAATTGTCCTCACTGTTAGGAAGTTTCTCCTGAATCCCAGGTTGCTTCTATCTTTGATTCTTCTTCTGCCCTCTGGTGCTTTGGGGAATAATTTGACCAAATCTTCTTATGATGACCCAGAGTATATCAGAAATATAACAAAACCCAAAACGTAACTAAAAGTCCTTTAATGCCTTCAACTTGGCTTCACTGTTTAATTGTTCACAGTGGAGGAGTAAACTACAGTATTTTCAAAATAACATTTCAAAGGCAAGAAACACAATTCATATTCAAAGAGCCAATAACGAAGCAAAAACCAAAACCAAACCGCATTGAATAAAGTTCCTCGACAGACCAGGATAGATAATTGCCAAGTTCAGGAAGATAACCAGGGACAGTCCGTTGGAAGAACGTCAACCAAGATAAACCTACTTTAGGAATAAAACACTAATTTGTCTCCAGCATCTGTTAGCACACAGGTCCAACCTTTTATGCAGATCTCACACCTGCAACCCATGAAGAGGATCATGGCCCTCTCCTCCTGAGTAGACCACGTTTTACCCTAATCCTCACCTTGCGTGCCCTAGGATGGACAGGGGATGGGTCTGGGTCCTCCTCTGACTGCTCAGATTCAGTCTCCACCAGGGGCATCACTTCTCTTGGTCCTCCAGTTGAGCAGACATGAATATGAGTTATTTGCAACTGCTAAATAATTCATGAGAACATTGCAGGATCTAACCTGGGTGATGGACCCAGGTTGGATTCTGTAACATTATCCTGGGGCACATATATTTGCCTTCGTTTGCATGAGAACACTGCTTTAAGAAATTGCTGCATACAATATAACACAAATCAGCAATTCTGTCTTATTATTTGATGAGGATAGATACGTAGCGGTGAATTGACAAGGAGCATTGGAACCCTAAATGGTGTCAATCTAGTTTGTTTTCCTAAGAAGATTTAGGATATGAAAGAATATTTTGGAAAATCCACTGTAATGTAATAACTAAAAAACATTAAATATCCAGTAATTTACTCTGTGCCCTAGAAAGTAAGTCCCTCCTTACTACCTGTTTCCAGTTCTCCTAATATATTCCAGTTTCATTATGGCTGGAAAATAAATGAAATAAAAAATAAGTGCCATATGCCCACCAAGGTATTTTCTCTCAAGAAAACCTGCTGACAAAAAAAATTAATTAGCTGTATTAAAATGTACTATGTACTAAACCTCAGCTCTTCATAGGTCCTGGAGAAATACTTCCTCCTGTCTTTGATTCAACAAAATATTAATGTTTTCATGAGATTTATTGCAAGCTTGTTTCCATTGTCTCTGTGTGGTCGGTCTAATTAGACTGTTTTTGCAAATGCTCCCATGGTGCTTATTGCAACATTTAGCCATTAAAGGAAATGGAAAATGTCCTGTTTTGCATGTGGCTAAGCTGTTGACAAGCAAGCCAATAACTGAATTAGTAATTAGTAATGCATAAAGTCAGACACTCGCAGTAGGGTCAGAAGTCCAAATCCAAGGCTAAAGAAAATGAGGCACCAGACAAGAGTCCAAAAGCAAAAATCAGGGGTAATCCAAGAATCAGACTTTCTGCAGAGTTAAATGACATCTCTGCATCTGGACTTTGCACTGGTTCAAAACCATCTCTGAATCTGTGCAACTGCACAGTAACGCTTGGTTTTTAAACCTGGGTAGGTTATTTCCTCCACTGTGGTTTACAAGTGCTTCTCAATTCCCCTGCCTTGTTTTTTAAAATGACAAGATGATGCCTGCAACACGTTTTGTGGATAATTTTCAATTTCTAATAAGAATTCATCAGAAGAGGAGTGACACCACCTTAATAGGCAGAGTGGCTGCATTCACACAAAATATTTGAGCAGGTCAGTTACAAACCTGGTGGCTAGATATGGCTGGGGTGTTGAGTTGGTTTAGAGCAGGGGTTTCAAGCTCAATTTCATTGATGGCCACATCAACATCAACTCAACACCACTCGTGTCAGGGTTGCCTATGGAGGCCCAAATGCTCTGCCAGTGAAAATAGGCTCCTGTGAAGACTCAGAGTGTGACACAAAGATAACAAAGTCACAAAAGTAGAATAAATTCCCTTTAATGCCTCCAACGTGGCCCCAGTGTCCAATTATCCTTGGCTGGATAACAAACTTCAAAAAAACAGTCTACGAAGGGCAGAAATGCAGTTCGAACTCAAAGTAAAGATAATTAGAAATAAAAAAACTAACACAAACCACACTGAAGTAATTAACATGGCAGACCAGGATGATAAATTGCAGACTTCCAAAGATAACGAAGTACACACAATTGGGAAGACGACAAAACCTAGATAAGCCTCAACAAAGATAATGCACACTTTGCTTCTAGCAAGGTGCTTTGTGCAAACACCCTTCTTATATCCTGTTCTCCCAGCTGCAACTAATGAAAGGGATCAGGGCCCTTTTCTCTCCCATAAGCCACGTTGCTCCCTTCTCTGTTCCTCCCTGTGTGCCCTAGGATGAAGAGGTGATGGCCCTGGTCTTCCTCTGAATACCCAGCCAGACTGTGTCCTTCCCCCGTTTCCTCCACAGCCACCAGAGCCACACTCCCACTGCCTGTCAGCTGCTCAATCTCCCCCTCAGAATCAGACTCTAACAAGGGCATGACAGCTCCCGAGCTCCATTTTCAGCTGCGATAGCCCCCTGCAGCCCTCTGCCAGTGAAAACGGAGCTTGGGATGGGCCGCTTGCAGCCCTCCCAAACTCCATTTTTGCTGGCAGAGGCACCACAGGCCAGTCCTTTGCTGTTTCTAGGATGGCTCCACAGACCAGATCTGAGCACCCTGTGGGCCGGATTTGGCCCCCGGGTCTTGAGTTTGACACCCCTGGTTTATAGCCAACCTTGGTAACAAATTTTTTTATAGTTTAGCATCTTATACAAACCCAGCCCAGAATGAAATGGTTTACTCTAACCCAGAAAATGAATTAATGTAATAATTAGATTAAGCAAGCTCTGTGAATACAGCTAATAAATCCAGAGTCAATTCAATGCATGGGGTAATGGTCAACACTTCTTGACATTTTCCTAAAATATTCCAATTATCACAATGGTTTGGCAGTGAGTCTGGGTAACATAGATGCAATTGTTAACCAAAAGTATGTAAACTTTGCTGGGCCAAGGTCCACCCGCGGCTGTCATGCCAAGAACGCAATAAAGTGACAGGGACACATAAAAGGGTAAGGTCAGAAGAAACTTTAAAGTGGACTCATTTTAAGTTAAATGGAATTAAAATAAAATTAAAACACTCTTGTTCATTATGCAAATCCAGCCAATAATCTGTCACAGTTAGAAATTGAATTTAATGTTCTTTTAATATTTTTTGAATGAGAATACAAAGTGAATCCAACAAAATCCATGCTGAACGAGACCCAAAGATCTAGCATCCTGGATTTGACAGGGAACATCTTTCAAGAACACATCAAAAGGGCTACAAAACTGCTACAGAAATTTAATGGGGTGCTGAACCTCTGTCCTCCTCAGCATCTGGAATTGAGTAGTGAATTGTCTCAATCACAGCGGCCTAACTTAGCTTTTCTACTGTCTTGCCCTGGTGTTAAGACGATGCTCCCTTCCAGCTGCTTTTCTCAACCTCTCAGCAGGGTGGCTGTGGAGGCTCAATGGGCAGAGTTTTGATTTCTTCTATTTATTAAATTTTACTGAGTACAAACACATGGGTATGGGAAGCGAGCCCCTAGCCCAAGTCACATCAGACAAGCCTGTGTGGAGAGACTGATTGCATTGGGTCATGAGGACAGCTGGTTGCGTTCAGGGCCTGAATTCCCCATCGGAGCTGAGGAGTCCCCCGTCCCTCCTCAAGCTGCTGAATTGCAGCCACAAACCTCTCACCCCCAGTCCATTTTAGCCAATATTCTTCCTTTCTTCTCTCCGTAATTTCATTTCTATGGACGTCCAAATTCCAAAGGAAGAGGCACTGCAGATTTCTCATCCAAGTCTCCCAGTTTGACCAGCTCTCCGACTGCGTCAGAGTGTGATTCACATTCATACAGCATGCTGACACGAACCCATTTTCTTGCTTTGCACAGAATGCTGGATCATAAAGTAATTATGTGAACCGTATAAAAATCTGATAAAACTAATCAAGTTTAATTTGTCACAAATGCAGTAATTAGATCTTTTAATGGGAGTGCAGGGTGTATTATCTCAGTGTTGTTCGTAAATCTTTCCACTGGCAAAGTCAAAACTAATCCAAGGTAATGAGTTAGGTTTGTTTCTATTATTAAATAGGAACAACTTTCAATATATTAAATAAGTTCAAATAACAATGAAATGATATAATCACACCTGATCAGCAATAATGGTTTTGAAATTTGTATAAGAATGGAAGTAAAAGGACTTTTAATTTAAAAGATTACATTATATATTTAGAATAACAATAATAATAATGACAACAGAGTTGGAAGGGACCGAGGAGATCTTCTAGCTAGTCCAACCTTTCGCTCAGACAAATTATTGTCCAATCTCTTCTTAAAAACTTCCAATGCTAGAGCACCAATAATTCCGGAGGCAAGCCATTCCATTGATTAATTGTTCTAATTGTCAGGAAATTTCTTCTTAGTTCTAGGTTGTTTCTCTCGATTAACTTCCATCCATTGCTTCCTGTCCTGCCTTCAGGTATTTTGAAGAATAGGTACCTCTTCCTTATGGCAGCTAGATATTGGAACACAGCTATCATGTTAGCCCTAAAGTAGACATACCCAATTCCTGCAACTGTTCTTTATAAAGTGGAGCCTAATCGGATTATGTGACCATAATCCATTCCCGGACTCCAGTCATGACCCGATTTGGTCATGTCTGGAAGCATGACCAACTACACATGTGTGCAGTCAAAAAAAAAATGGTGCTAAAGGGGAAATCGGCATGGAAAGGGAATCTTTCCATGCCAATTTTGTTTGCAGCCTGATTTTTGAATCGTGACCCAATTTTTTGTTTGCCACTCAATTTGGTCACGAATAGGAGCATTTACAACCTGAGGTTCCACTGTATGTTTTAGTCTCCCAGTCCCCTAATCCAGGGGTGGGATTCAATTTTTTTAACAACTGGTTCTGTGGGCGTGGCTTAGCTGGTGGGCATGGCTTGGTGGTCATGTTATTGGCTGGACATGGCCAACTCAATATCACTCACATCAAGGCATGCATCTCCTCGCCTGGCCTTTCATGACTGTGGGGATGCTGCAACAGTCATAAGTGTGAAAAACAGTTCATAAGTCACCTTTTTCAGTGCCACTGTAACTTTGAATGGTCACTCGACACAAGCAAAGTACCAGCAAAGGAGGGAAAAAAACTCCAGAGAAGTTCCAGAGAAAGGAAGTCTAGTCCTGCCAAGAACGTAATAAGGGTTAACGGAGAGGCAGTTTCTGTAAGCAACACCAGAATGCTTCCTTCCTGCCTTCCTTACAGGATTAGGCCAGTAATTTCTTCTAACAACCAGTTCTCCGAACTGCTTAGAATGTTAACAACCGGTTCTAGCGAATAGGCGCGAACTGGTAGAATCCTATCCCTGCCCTAATCATCTTTGTTTGCTCTTCTCTGCATTCTTTCTAGAGTCTCAACACTTTTTTTACATCATGGGAACCAAAACTGGGTGCAGTATTCCAAGTGTGGTCTTACCAAGGCCTTATAAAGTTAACTTTTATGTGATCTCGACTGTAAATAAATGTATTTATTTAATAGATTTTTTTGTTCTACATTCAGCTGATTTGAATAACATACAACATAGTAAGTCTACAAAACAAAAACAGAAAGACCAGCACAAAATTAACAAGAACCCTCCAGGTGGCCATCAGAAATAGTTAATTTTGGTTAAAAGCATGATGGATTAGGACAGTGCTGTCAAACTCCCGGGCCAAAGGCCAGATGCATCACATGCTAGCCATGACCATGCCCAATTTAGCAAAGGAGAAAAAAGTCCCGCTACATCACACGATGCCTCTGTGACGACGTGAGTTTGATGCCCCTGAATTAGGACTATTTTACAAATGTCAAGAGGCTCTGAATCTCCAGAAACAAGGAATGTTGAAGTATAAGGGCTGTTACTTGGTCAGTGTTTCTCTAAGCTTTCTCATAATGTTCTTACCAGACAGGCAGACTCAGCCTTGGCAAACAGCACTTGATGCCACCAAATATTACACTCTAGAATTCTCTATTTGTGTCTGCAGACCTTATCCTTTGATATGTGGATTAGGCGTGGATTACTTATTTGGAGACTTGAGGAAGTTTGAGCAAAAGGTTTCCCTCCATTTGCTATTTTTACTAGATTAATTTAGTTTCAGCTTGACTGTCAAGTTTAAGCTGACATTTTTGTCCCTTTCCCTTCCCCCCTCTTTCTCCCCCCTCTCTCTGTCCCTCCCTCCCCCTCCCTCCCTCCCTCCCTCCCTTCCTTTCCCTCTTATTATAAACCTAAAATGAGAAGACAAAATGGTCTGGTGAGCAACTGGATCAGTCTTCTTTGGTTTCCTTTTTTGATTGCCAAAGGGGCTCAGCATTACTTGACTTCCTCCCGCTCCCAAAATAAGCAGCATTGCTTTCATTGAAACCCACGTTCTGTGGTTGGTGGCACAACTATGAGATGCCTTTGAATCCAGTTTCTGCCCTCATCTCCACCTCCCGTTCTAGACAGACCTGCCAAACTTTCTCTGCTTGACATGCTTTGTGGTCCACAATGAGATTACATTGCATGAGACTTGTTCTCCAGCACTGGTTTGTGGTCAGATATAATAGTACTCCTTAACTTGCTGTCCACATATTATTGTTTCATCCAAATTCTTGGCTTAATGCCTTTAATGTGATTGCTCTAAAAGCAGATGAAGGCAAATGATGATGATTTGGGGGTAGGAATGGAAACTTATATAGAAAAAAAAGAGAACACCCTTTCCTCAACAATTAAAGAAGCTCAGTGCCTTATGGCCATGAAGAAAACTGCAGCTACGAACAAGTTTCTAAGTTTTCCACTGCCTGCTAAGAGTATAACCTCCACACCTTACTGAAAACAAACTGAGACACACAATCAGGGCAATTCAAATCTGGGACTCTGCCATTCTTCTGCTGCAAAGCCATGAAAGCCTATAACTACTGGAAAATAACCCTCTGAATTTCCAGACCAATTTACACCAGAGAAGGGGGAATGAGAAGAATGTACTACAAAAACCATGGTAAATTTTTGTAAAAGGGATACTATAGAGAAAAAGAAATTTCCTTTCAAATGGTAGAACTCCCAGCCTCCCAAGTCAAAGAGATTCAGGATAAATAAATATTTCTTCTTGCAACATAGATTGTTGGAATGGTCACTATCCTGAATGGTTTTAAAAGGTCTGTCCATAGCTATCCATGTTCACTAAGCAGGGCCTCCAGAATCAGAGGCAACCTATCTCTGGATAAATACTGTAGCTGTAGCTAAATGTCAGGGTTCTGACCAATCCCTAATAAAATCAGGAGCCTGATTTGAAAGAGCCAAAAGAACTTCCGTAAACAAGTTTTGGAGCAGATCTTACCAGGAGCAGATCTGGACACTTTGCTTCCCATAGATTCATTATGAAATATGTATTACCAATGCTACAAGGTAACAGGGTCAGTCCTCCTGGACAAAGTAGTAAGACAGCAAAGGGAATCCCCAGCACAGCTGATCATAGGAACAGCTGATCGTCGGGAGAAAGAAAAAAAAGAAATCCCTTAAGGAATGACTGGGCAGGGAAGAACGCAGTCAGCGATGTCGGGCATGTGCACAATGTTGCCATGCGCAATAAGGACTGATTGGGTGGGGAAGAGAGGGGCAGGCAAAGAGGGGCAGGGCCAGCCAGGGGCATGATTTGCTGGTTCTGCGAACTGTGCAGAATCATAACAACAGGTTCTATAGAACCGGTCCGAACCAGTAGAATCCCACCCCTGGTTGAGACTCTAGATGATTAGGGAATTGGAAGCTAAAATATATAAAGAACGGTTGGTGGAATTGGTTGGTAGTTTAATGAAAAGAAGGACATAATAACAGTGTTCCAATATCTCAGGGGCTGCCACAAAGAAGAGGGAGTCAAGCTATTCTCCAAAGCACCAGAGGGCAGGACAAGAAGCAATGGGTGGAAACTAATCCAGGGGAGAAGCAACCTAGCACTTAAGAGAAATTTCCTGATAGTTAGAAAAATTAATCAGTGGAACAACATTCCTCCAGAAGTTGTAAATGCTCCAACACTGGAAGTTTTTAAGAAGAGATAACCTTTCAGATAGTCTCAAATGCTACAGGGTTTCCTGCCTAAGCAGGGGGTTGGATTAGAAGACCTGCAAGGTCCCTTCCAACTCTGTTATTCTATTCATACTGTGAATTGGTAGGACACACCAACTTTGAAGGACACAATTTTCAGATCTGCCTATGGTTCTGAGAAGCACGTTTCCTGCCTCCCCCTCTTTCCTTCTCCTTGTGTGGAAAGTAGAAGAATTAATCCCTAATTTAGCATTTGTTGAATTACTTTTCCGATGTTAATAGATGTTTCATAGACTTTTATGAATTATCAATAGGAATACCCTATTCTTATTGCCCATTTAAATATATATCAAAGTCTTGTGTAGAGAAAAAAGACACTTCAGAGATTGATTGGTGACTTAATGCACCAGATCATTAGGCTGCCTAGAAACCTAGTATTTGCTACACACAAAAACTCCAATTACTAAAACAATGTTTTGAAACTAGGACAGTTTCTTCATCTCAGGGGCCAGGAGCAGTCAGACATTTTAAAAAATGCTTGAGGGAGATTAAATTCATTCTCTCTTACTCCTTTGAATAACAGGGAAATGCATGAAGAATGGCCACTGGGAATAATGGAAGTTGAGGTCAAACATATTTGGAAGGCAGCTGACTAAAGTTTGCAAGAGACCAGAAATAAAGAATGTAATGAATGGCCTATTTGGATGCAGTGGCTTGAATGACCCTCTCCGGTTTGATGGCTCGGTTCCTACAACACTTTTCATCTGAGTTTTTCAGAGAGATTTGAAGGACTAGGGAAATGTAGGTAGTCCTCTCCCGGACTGCAAAATTGATTGTTAATTAGTATGGTCAGTAAGTGAGGCATCATATGACTGCACCTGATTTCATGACCTTTCTTTTGTCACAGTCATTAAGCGAATCCCTATGGTTGTTAAGTGAGATGTCACATGCACAACTTGCAACATTCCCCGTTGACTTTGCATGTCAAACGTCAGTTGGGAAAGTCATAAATAGTGCAGTGATTATCAAGTGCTGAATCACAATCACATAACAGTGGGGATGTTGCAGTTGTTGTAAGTGCAAGGATAAGTCACTTTTTCAGCTCCATCGTAACTTCAAATGATCACTAAATCTGGTGGCTGGTTGTTAAACAAGGACTGCCTGCATTTGAAATTTGGTTTAGAGTTTAGATCAGGGGTGTCAAACTCAATTTCATGGAGGGCCGCATCAGAGTTGTGTTTGACCTCGAGGGGTCAGGGTGGGTGGGGCCACCTCAACATCACTTGTGTCGGGGGTGTCTGTGGTGGCCCAAGTTGCTCTACCAGCAAAAATGGGCTCCCGAGCTCCGTTTTCAGCTGAGAAGCCTCCTGCAACCCTTTGTCGGTAAAAACAGAGCTCCATTTTCACTGGTAGAGACATTGCAGGCTGGTCCTTCATTGTTTCCAGGGTGGCTCCGTGGGCCAGATCTAAGCACTCCATGGTCCGGATCCAGCCTGCGGGTCTTGAGTTTGACACCTCTGGTTTAGATTAATATTATCTATTCTCTTGCTTTATTTTTGTGTTCTGTTCATATTATTACCTGGTGAGAAGTGTGTGATTACAATGATACACACATTTTGGTAGATAGACTAATTCCTTAATTAATAAATAAATTAGCTGAGAAAGTTTTGACTGGGTCACGACCGCTTGGGATCTGAAGTCTGCCTGCACTGTAGCCAGGGCTTCCTTTGCCACACACACCCTGGTCTACATTGCCATCTCCACCTTTCACTCCGTACTGGACATTGTTCTCCAGACTCTTCACAGAGCTCTCGAAGGTGGCTGAGTAGGCTAGGCAGAACCAGGGCTTTAGAAGAGCTGGTTTAATGTCAGCTGCCTGACTAACGAACCCAACAAACATAGACACAAAAGCAAAACTTTATTGAGTACATTGTTTTGACATTGAAGAATGCAAAACCAGCTCTAACTTTTCCTGCGCAACCCTGCATAGTTAAAGAATAGCTTTTTCCCTCCTCCCACTGGGCAGTCACATTGTCCAATAATGAATCATTCTTTTGCTTTGAGAACAGTTCATATCTTGGCTGACACCTGCTGAAGTGTCCTTGGTACACCTCTGCATTCCATCTTCCTCTTCCCTCCCGCTAATTCTTTGGCAAGTTGAAAAGTGATAATATTTACAGGAAGAATAAGCGAATTCAGTCTTGACACCAGCATCTTAGCCACTATACCAAACTGTTTTTCCCTCGTATCTATCTTTCCATTCATCCATTCTCTAGTTTATATTTCAGCCACACATCTGTTGCTGTATGTGCAGTAACTAAACTTGGGGAAATTATTCGTATTTTGCCTAGCTAAGCATAACATAACTTGTAATTCAAGTTTTACCATTATAAATTAGGTTGAAACAGAATCACCTTTCATTTCACCATTCAGGTTAAAAGTAGTGTTTTTTCAGTGAAAAAACAGGAACATTTCCCAGGAAAAAAAAATCTTAATTTAGTAAGGAGTCTTCTTTTCAATATTCTTAAATTTAAATATTTTCCTTTTAAACAAATAAAGCTTCTAGCTTCTCCATTACTACTTTGATATTGTATTTCTTCTTTGTTCTTACAGAGAGGTGAATTGGTGAATCAAGGATCATACACTGAGGGAAAAAGTGGTATTCAGCAGGTTCTGACCAGTTCTGGAGAACCGGTAGTGGAAATTTTGACTAGTTCAGAGAACCGGCAAATACCACCTCTGACTAGCCCCACCCCCATCTATTCTCTGCCTCCCGAGTTCTAGCTGATTGGCTGGGTCTTCTTTGGTTGCCCTGTACAGGAAAAGGGAGCTGGAAAGCAGGTTAGTGGGACGGGGAGGGAATGGGGATTTTACAGTATCCTTCCCCTGCCACGCCCAACAAGCCATGCCCACCAAGCCAAGCCATGGCCACCAAGCCACACCCACAGAACTGGTAGTAATTTTTTTTGAATCCCACCACTGACTGGGGGCTAGATGATAGATAACCAGTCAGATCAGGGTATGAGACTGGAGCACAGACATCCACAGCAGAGAGTCAGAAAAGTCAAGATGGCAGCTGAGGCCACACATGATCAAAGAGCCTCCCCCTTTTATGTGCAACATTTGCGTATTTCCTGGACTGGAGATAAATGAGCACTGTTGAAGTGATGCAAATGTTTCCTGAATAAACAGTCACCTTTATCATAAGTATTCAAAGATCACTGCTCCGGAGTGTTTTTGCCAAATGCTGTGCAGAAATGCTTGTGCAGAAAAATGAGGAACAGGCAGGGTGTGCACCAGAACACTGTGAGCATTTCATCTTTTTGTGTCTATCAACTAATCATACTTTTGAGGAGGCCAAACAGGATGTCCAAGTGTCAGGAAGATACATACCAGAATCAAAAGGTGTTTTCCTCTTTCTGTCTGTTAAAGGAAGGGCTTGAATGCTGAATAGCCACAATGTGTACTCTCAAGGGTGGGGATCTGGTGATGTGTTCAGATTTAGGAGATATGCATTATATGTCTTGTGGATTTATAGTGTGTGTCTGGCAGCAGCCTCCAAACGCCTGCCACTTTGGGGGAGTCTAAATGTCTCGGGTAATATATATCTGGGAACGCACACATTTAGTGTGCATCACTGACAGAGAACTTGCATTTAGGATTTTTGGAAGCAGTGGCTGGTAGCAAAGTGTAAAGTACCTTTTTGCTGCCTCCTCCTAGTGTCGCCTAGATTGCTGCAACACATATCCAACACAGCCCTATGATAGAAGAGCTCTGAAGAGACATTGTATTTGTGGTTCACTTATCAGCCCTGGCCTTTTCAAGCTGCAGGTCCATGAACCATTGCTGGGAAAATAATATGAGTTCTGATAATAAACTAAGGATCTATGCATAGTTTGTCTTCCTGCAGCTCCAGGAAAAATATCATGCTACTGATTTTTGGCTTTCAGAATGGCTACCTAAAAAAAAAAGTCACAGAAAGTTGTTAGTCTTACAATTTTTCAAGATTTGGCTGCCTCTTTTTTTTTTTTTCCCCAAATAGTGTCTAGAAGTTACATAGCTGAATTTGAGGGGTGCCGTTTGCCTACTGTGTAGAGCAGTGCTTCTAACCTGGTCTTTTCTAGCTGATGACTTTAGGATTATCACTTCCAGATTTCTCAGCCCCTACAGCTGATGTGGGGATTTAGAAAGTTGTAATTCAGGAAGGGGGTTGCCATTATACTTTAAGAATAATCAAGTGCTGCATAGATGGTCTGTACCAGGGGTCTCCAACCTTGGCAACTTTAAGCCTGGAGGACTTCAACTCCCAGAATTCCCCAGCCAGCTGGGAGTTGAAGCCTCCCAGGCTTAAAGTTGTCAATGTTGGAGACCCCTGCTCTGTACTACACAACTTCTACACCATGTGTGCACCAGTTGGTTTTACGTTGGCACCAACCAAAAAACATTGTGGAGGATGGAGAAGAACTTTTCATAATAACAGTGCAGAGTTTAGGAAAAGCTTCTCAATGACTGTCTTTCCAAAAATATGCTTAACTGGGCATCCAAAACATGCTAAACAATAAGTAACCAGAAGGGCTGGGTTCACCCAGCACGAAAAGTATTAAACGCTAACTAATTTCAATACCAATTAAGGCTAAGCATGTTAAGCAAAGAGAGAACCTAGACTATTATCTGGTCTTTATCTTTCTTCTTTTTTTGAATATTTTTTTTATATATATACAACAATCCATTCCATTTCAATCATGTGTTGATTGGATAAGTTTTCATGGGCTTACAGTTTATATTTAATACTTTTCTTATCAATATAACAAAGCAACAATAGTCACATATCCCTAACCATTGACAAAGCAAATCCATATAGTACTCAGATTCTCCTTTTTGTTTAATTTCCAATGATAATCTATTCATTGCTGCACATTCAAATATTTTTTCGATTACTTTTCCCTCTATTGGTATCTTGTCACTTTTCCAATTCTGAGCAAATACAATTCTAGCTGATGTTAATACATGTATGAATAAATATGTTTTTTCTTTACTATAACCTTCAGGTTAGTGGTGGGAATCAATTACTACTGGTTCTGTGGGCGTGGCTTGGAGGGCATGGCAGGGGAAGGATATTGTCAAATCTCCAGTCAGAGGTGGGATTTGCCGGTTCTCCAGACTACTCAAAATTTCTGCTACCAGTTCTCCAAAACTGGTCAAAACCTGCTGAATACCACCTCTGCTTCAGGTATTGTTCCAATAAAAATATTTCAGGTTTCAAATCTATATGTTGTTTAATCATTTTTTCCAACCATGTGTGAATTTTTGTTCAATATCTTTTAGCTTCTATGCAAGACCACCACATATGGTAGTATGTTCCTGATGTTTAATGACACTTCCAGAATTTAGTTGATTTATCTTTAAACATTTTGGCTAGTTTTGCTGGTGCTAAGTGCCATCTATAAAATGTCTCATACAAGTTTTCTTTATATACTGTTGATATTGTTAATTTATAATTTCTGTCCCATAGTTTCTGCCATTTATCAAGTTCTAAAACATATGAAAAGTTTTTTGCCCGTGCTATCATTGTTTCTGTAACTTGTTCCTCTTCCAACTTGAGGGCTACTTTTCTTGTTTTCTTCTCAAACACATTTTGGAAAATACAACTTCAAATAAGCTTCATTTATTAAATGCCTAGATTTAAGTTAAAAAATCTAACACATGCACATACAGTTATGGTCAATCAGAATTTTGGAAAATGGTTAGACTCCCCAGATCAAGCCTTGGCAGTAAATTTTAGTTCCTGATTTCATCTTTCATTTTCCATGACTTAAATTAGCTATTAGACTCAGATAAAGCCTCTCAGACATGCAATATGGCATCACTAAATAAAAATGTTTATTGCAAAATAAAATATAAGCCACCTTGAACTGTCTCCCAATAGTGTGTCTCAGCTTATTTTTCACAAAAATAATTGGAAAGAAGTATTCATATTGATTTCATAGAATTATAGAGTTGGAGAGGATTCTCTTGTCATCTACCATAGTCCAGATTTTCTCAACCTTGGACATTTTAAGATGTGTGGATATCAACTCTCAGAATTCCTTAGCTAGCATACTGATTGGGAAATCTAGGAGTTGAAGTCCATACATCTTAAAGTTGCTGAGAAACTCTGGCTTTGCCTGAAATTCAGAGAGAAAGCACACACAACCTTAGGTTCACCAGCCTGCTGAGAGAGCTAATAAATAGAATGAAATGGAGCAATTATTTTTCATGCTTTGGAAAATACTGTATGAGCACTTCCACACCATCATCATTTTCAGTTTGGCCAAAGCAATTCAATATGGGCTTGTGATTGTCACTTCTATTAAAGCCAATCAACAAAGAAATGATTCTATCAATGTGTCATCCATCAAGCTCCAACAGGTCGTAGCATTAAAAAAAAAAAATCTTGTCCTTATTAAACAGCTAGATGAGTCCTTTGCCCCTTTCCCTTTACCCAGGTGCTATAATGGGAGCCTCTGTAAAATCTACGTGAAAAATGATCGTTTGTAAACTTCAAAGTCATTTTGCAACCATTCCTGCTGTGTTTCATAAAAGCTTTTGAAGACGAATTTGGAATGCTGCATAGAAAAACGCTGCCTTTGTTCTGATTTCAAATAAACTGCTGTAGAGCTAGGAAAACAATCAACTCAGCTCTTGGAGTCAGCTAAAGTGGAGCCCAGAAGCTGAGCTGACTCTGGATCTTCAAGAAAAGCCCTCATGAAGTGTCCTGTAGTGCAGGGGTCCCCAACCACCGGGCCCCGGACCGGTACCGGTCCATGGAACATTTTCTACCGGGCCGCTGGTTTGCTGGGCGCCGCCATCTTGTTTTGATGAGAAAGTGCTTCCGGTGAGCTTTTCTGGTTGGAAAGCGGCATTTGAGTCCTGAAGGAATCCTCGTGCCTTAGTTTCATCGGGGGGCGGGGGGGCACTTCAAACAAAACTAAGGCGCGAGGATTCTTTCAGCACCCAAGGCAAGGTGAGCCGAGCGACCATCCCGAAGCTGTCCTGAAGCCCATCGACAAAGGTACAAAGGAGGAGTTGAAGGTGGTGGGGAGAAATGGGGGACAGCTGGCTGGCCGGTCACTCAGCTCGCCTTGCCATGCGTGCTGATGCCGATACCGGGCCGCGGATCATTTTGTGATGCCGGTACCAGGCTGTGGCACAAAAAAGGTTGGGGGCCACTGCTGTAGTGCATGCAGCCTAAAATCCCATTGCCCTTTGCTGTAGCTACATAACCATCGATTCAAAATGATCATTTGCACATATTGCCTAACCTAATGCTCCCTGCAACACACACACACACAACAATTGACCACTGGACATTCCAGTGTTGTTTAAAGCAGCTACTTTAGGTAATTTCATGTAAAAAAAAAAAGGCAGCCCCTTCATACTGTATACAGTTAAATATTCTAGCCCGAATACTCATTTCTGGGATCTCTGTCCTACTCTCCACACCCATTTAATGAAACAGTACAGTAGATTATCTGAAAAGTACTTCATGAAAAAAATCTTTGATACCTCCTCTTGACCCAAAGGTGCTTTATTCAGGAGGCAACTGGACTTTCTTGTTTTTTATTTGAAGGCATTTCACTTCTCATCCAAGAAGCTTCTTCAGCTCTGACAGGATAGTGGGGAATGGAAGGATTTATAGCAGGCTTGTCCAACCTTTCACCTTCCCTGGGCCACATTAGAAGATGAAAATTTGGTTTGGGCTGCACATAAAATAAAATAACAGTGGGGGACGAGCGGTCTGCCACCTCCAAGTGGTGTCCCCTGGATGCGCGAAGCCGTCAAACGCTGACTGTAACTGAGAGCAGACCCTCCGACGACAGGCCCACGCGACAGGCCGGCTGGAGTACTCAAATGCCGCATCAACATGATGGAAACGTCCACTACAAAACACACGTCCAATGCTACCGCGTTTGGGGGAACCGACGGGCGCAGGAGACCATTGGCCTGCGCCAAAAATCAACGAAATGGTCCACGCGGAAAGCACGGCCGTGTGAAAAAACGCAAGCGGGGAACAGAGGACTGCCAGACGCTCAAGGTGGCCACCTGGAACGTGGATTCGCTGACTGGACGCTCGACCGAGATCGTCAGGGCCATGCGGGACAGGAAGCTGGACATCTGCTGCCTCCAGGAAACTCGCTGGAAGGGCAACAAGGCTACGACTATAGACGGCTACAAGATCATATACACCAGCTGTAAGGAAAACCGCGGCGGTGTAGCTGTGGTTGTCAGTCCAAGCTGGCAAAGTTCCGTCGCAGAAGTTAAGCGCCTCACAGAACGACTGATGATAATCGTCGTAGCGACCGAGAGGCAGCGCCTACACATCTTGTCCGCCTACGCCCCTCAGACCGGATGTCACGAGGAGGAGAAGGATACCTTCTGGGAACTGCTCGACATCCAACTCAGGCAGATCCCACACGAAGACGACATCATCATCTCGGGCGACCTGAATGGTCATGTAGGGCGGGACAAAAACGGACACCAGTGCCACGGTGGGCACGGCACAGGCGATACGAATGAGAATGGCCAGAGGATCCTGGACTTTGCCGACTCCCATGATATGACCATCACGAATACCTGCTTCATTAGGCGAGAATCTCAACTCCTCACCTACCATAGCAGAAACGGGAGCCACCACACACAGATCGACTACATCATCGTACGACGAAGAGCCGCTAAAAACGTGCTCAACGCCAAGGCGTACCCGTACGAATCGAGCAGTCAGCACAGGCCGCTGATGGCGAAGATCAGGATCAGCAAGCCCAAGACCAGGATTGACAAAAGGAATGCAGACCAGCCACGAATCAAGTGGTGGAACCAGAAGAAGATGGCGGGACCCCTCATCAAACCGGAGCAGTTCCTGCAGATGGTCGACGGGCCACAGGAAGCGTGGTCCATGCTGAAGAGCACTGTTCACACTGCCGGCTGCCAACAGCTTGGTTGCACCAAGCCAGGACGGAGACGCATCGAACGAGATACATGGCTCTGGACACCAGAAGTACAAGATGCCGTACACCTGAAGAAACGGCTCTACAAGGCCTTTCTTCAGGACAAGACCAGCGAGAAGCTCTGCGAATACAAGGCGGCCAAAAAGGCAGCCAAGAAAGCAGTAGCGACAGCCAGAAGCTCCCACTACGATGACATCTACGAGAAGCTGAACACGCGAGAAGGCGAGAATGAGATCTACCGCCTAGCCAAAAGCAGACACAGGAAGACCCTGGACATTGACCAGTTTCATGGGATCAACGACGAAAGGGGAAATTTGATCGTCAACCCCAGAGACGCTGCGGAGAGGTGGCGGCAATACTTCGAGAAGATCTCCACCGAGGAGTTCCCACACCCACGAACCCCGCGAGGTGACCCAGTTGAAGGCCCAGTCTCAGGCATTTATGCCAGCGAGGTCGCCGACGCCATCAAGGCCATGAAAAACGGTAAGGCAACAGGACCAGACGACATCCCTGCCGACTTCTGGAAAAAGGCACTACCGGGCTCGGCATTGTGGCTGTGCGAGCTGTTCAACAACATCGTCTCCACGGGAAAAGTGCCACACGACTGGTACCGCAGCACCACTGTTCCGATCTGGAAGGGAAAGGGCAGCCCAGCGGACTGCTCCAACTACAGACCGGTCAGGTTACTGTCACACACTATGAAGATCTTTGAACGCGTCCTTGATAAGCGCATTCGGGACATCGTCGACATCAGCGTCAACCAGGCTGGATTCATCAAGAACTGCGGCACCACCGACGCCATCTTCGGTGTGCGGATGCTGATGGAGGCTCACAGAGAGAAGAAAATCCCGCTCCACACCGCCTTCCTAGACTTGGAAAAGGCCTTCGACCGAGTCCCACACGATCTCATCTGGTACGCACTGCGAGACCACGGCGTGCCTGAGCTGCTCGTACAATGGGTCCAACTCCTATACAGATGTCACAAAAGCCGTGTAAAAGCGGCAGCTGGGATATCAGAGGAGTTTAATATTACCGTCGGCGTACACCAGGGCTCTGCTCTCTCACCACTGCTGTTCATTCTGGTGATGGACACAATTACACACGACCTGTACACGCCCGCCCCATGGACGCTGCTCTACGCCGATGATGTGTTCCTGGCCAACCTGTGCAAGGCTGAACTAGAGCACCGAGTCCAACAGTGGCACGACCGCCTCGAGCAGTTCGGGCTCCGGCTGAACCTAAAGAAGTCCGAATACCTGACCACTGACAATGAAATGACAGGCTCCATCCACGTGAACGGGCAGGAGCTACCGCGCGCCTCCACCTTCAAGTACCTGGGAACTACTCTTGGGGAAGAAGGCCTACTACAAACTGAGGTGGCAGCCAGGATCAATGCAGCGTGGGGCAAATGGAAGTCCGTCACGGGCGTCCTCTGTGACAAGAAGATGCCGATGCGCCTGAAGGCGAAAATCTATAACTCTGTGGTGCGCCCCGTGGCCATATACGGCGCAGAGTGCTGGCCGACGACCAAAGAAGTCGAAAGCAGACTCCAGATAATGGAGATGCGAATGCTCCGATGGTCGGTAGGCCTCACCCTACTCGATCGCGTCAGGAACGAAGAAGTGCGTAGACGGTTCAACGTCGTGCCCATCCCCACGGTCATGAGGCAGTCCCGGCTACGATGGTTCGGCCACGTGAGCCGCGCCAAGGAAGAATCCATCATCAAATCTGTAATGAAGGTGACTGTCGGAGGAGCGAGACCGCGTGGTAGACCTAAACAACGCTGGATGGACACGATCAAGGCCGATCTAGAGATCGCGAAGGCAGACCCGACACACGTGGCAGACAGAGAGGTGTGGAAGCAGTACTCAAGGACATTAGCGGACCTCGCCCGAGCGCGAGACAAACGCTGAAGAAAAAGAAGAAGAAGAAGAAGATAAAATAAAATAACAGTAACGATACCTGATCATCCAAAAAAAACCCCATAGAAAACATTTTTTTCATAAGATATCATAAAAAATAGTCAACCAGGGAGAAAGGAACGCGAGGTGGGGGGGAAGAAAGCTCGCCCGCCTCGCGCCTACCTCTCCTCCTGCAAATGGCCCGGCTGGATGCGGCAGGACTGGAAGGCGAGGACCGGGAGGCTCGGTGCAGCAGCAGCAGCGGCAGCAGAAGCCGCTACAACAGTTCCAGCGGCAGCAGCGGCAGCGGCGGCAGCAGCGGTGGCGGCGGTGGCAATAGCAGGTGGCGGCGGAGCGGGACTCTTGGGCTGTGGCTGCCTCGGCATGAGGAGCACTCTGACGGCACCCGCCTTTTCTGTTGCTGCTTGGCGTGGCGCTCGCCTCACGCCTGCCTCTCCTTCTCCTCCTCGCTGGCTCGTCCTCTTGCACGAAGGTTGGGGTGGGCACTGGGCCGCATTACGAGCCGACCTGGGCCGCATGCGGCCCACGGGCCACGGGTTGGACAAGCCTGATTTATAGTCAAAGAAAAAACAAAAAAGTCCAGTTGCCTCCTGAAAAGGGACCTTGGGACAACCATGACCTAGATAACTGAAAATCTCTAAAGACTTTTACCTCCTGTTGAGCTGGCAATTAATCATCAATTACAACTAAACTGTTTTTTAAAGGGAAAAAAAACAATTTTATTCATTCATTTCTTAAAAAAAAACAGGTATTGTGCTTCTTCTTTTGAATTTCTGTGCAGTTGCACACTTTTTACAAAATATAGCCTGTGTTCACACATCATGTTTAAAAAAAGCAGGTTAAAAAAAAACAGCATCCGTAGCTGCCTGCTGCTAGACCTGGTTAGTGTGAGTCAATTAGAGGTTTTTGTGTCTAAGCCTGGTGGTACAAATCCAGCCTCTCCAGTTATTTTATTATACAGAGCACCAGTTTCGCCCAAATATGTTAGCAATCTCTCCCCAGGTTCAACCTGAGAGCTTTATGTAGCCTTATTTTTCCACCTTTTTTAATCTCATTCCTTAAAAAGAAGTTGTATTTTTGCTAATTACATTGCAAGGGATGGAAAAGTTCCCATCAGGTCAATCATTTTTTCTCCATGTATAAGATAATTTTTCAAATTTATGTTGCATCCACAATAAAATCCTGGGCTAGTCTACTCCAATTGTGTCTTATGTTTGTGACAGGCGTATGGTGTGGTTTCCTGGGCATCTTTAATGCTTCTCCAGTTTCACAGTTGGCATCCAAGCCCAGGGGCATCTGATTGAGGCACTTGGCAAAAGGGTGGTTGGGAGTGGAAGATCAGGGTCAATGTTTGCTTGGAAATAGAGGCAGAGGAGAGTGGATGGTGGCATAGGCAATATTCATTGCAAAGGTCAAACCTCCTTAGGAGAAGCGCATAAAGAAAGCCAATGATTAATCAAAGCAGCATCCAGCAGCATGGAACATGGCAAAACCATATGTGGCTGAGGCCAACATCTTTTATGAACTGGCGGAAAAACAAATCTGGTCATGCTGCCAACTTCAAAAGCCGATACAAAAATTTATGCCACCAGATAAAGACTGAATGCACCAATTATCATCACTTTAAACAAGAGGAAAACCTTCTACGCACCAATTCTACCCGCGCTTTCTACAGTTTTATAAATAACAAACTAAAAGATTCAAGGTCCATCCCACCCCTGATAGGACCTAATGGTAAAGACTGCAACGACGACACTATTAAAGCCAACCTCTTTAACACATTCTTTGGCTCAGTATTTGTAAACAGCAATGGATCATGCCCAGTATTTCCTGTCGAAACACATACAACTATAATGATCTAATACATATCAATTTTACAGAAGACAATGTTGAAAAAGTACTACGCAATCTAAAACCATCTCTATCTATTGGACCAGACAGAATATGTGCCTACTTCTTAAAAAAGCTATCCACTGCCATAGCCGAACCTCTAAGCATAATCTTTGGAAAATCTTTCAGGACCAGCTCCTTGCCAAAACTATGGTCACTAGCCACGGTCATCCCCATCTTCAAAAAGGGAGACCCCAGCCTAGTTGAAAATTGCAGACCAATCTCTTTATGCTGCGTCTCCTGTAAAGTCATGGAATCAATTATCAACCAATCCATCATCCTCCACTTAGAAACAAACAACCCAACTCTCTAATAAACAATTTGGTTTCAGAAAAAAACTTTCCTGTAATCTGCAACTCTTACACTGCAAAAACATATGGACTACACAACTGGATCAGGGCAAAGCAATAGACAAAATTTACATAGACTTCTGTTAAGCCTTTGATTCAGTGGTACACAACAAACTACTCCTAAAAGTAAAATCTTATGGTATCTCTGGACACCTGCATAACTGGATAGAAGCATTCCTGTCAACAGACAACAAATGGTCAAAATTGGGAGTGCCCTATCAAATTCTGTACCTGTCAACAGTGGTGTTCCCCAAGACAGTGTTCTAGGACCAACTCTCTTCATACTCTAATAAATGACCTCTGTGATCATATTAAGAGCAACTGCGTTCTCTTCGCTGATGATGTAAAGCTATTCAACGCCACCAACAATACTGCTACCGTTCCAAAAGACCTTTACTATGTATCAGAATTGTCAAACAAATGGCAACTTCAAATCTCAACAAATAAATGCTCTGTCTTACATATTGGCAAAAAAAATCAGAAAATAAAATACAAGCTGAATAGTCAAGTCCTTGTTGATGATCCAAACTCTGTCAAGGACTTTGGAGTACTCATCTCTAATGATCTAAGTGCTAGAGCCCACTGTAACTACTACATAGGCAAAAAGGCATTAAGAGTTGTTAACCTAATCCTGCGTAGCTTTTTCTCTGTAATATCACACTACTAACTAGAGCATACAAAACATTTGCTAGATCAATACTTGAATATAGCTCATCAGTCTGGAACCTGCATTACATATCTGATATTAATACAGTTGAGAAAGTTCAGAAATATTTCACAAGAAGAGTTCTCCACTGCTCTACTCATTGCAGAACACCTTATGCCACCAGACTTGAAATTCTAGAACTAGACAACCTAGAACTATGCCGCCTTTGGTCTGAACTAAGTATAGTACATAAAATTATATATTGTAATGTCCTACCTGTCAATGAATACTTCAGCTTCAACCATAACAATACAAGAGCAAACAATAGATACAAACTCAAGGTAAACCGCACCAAACTTGATTGCAGGAAATACGACTTCAGCAACAGAGTGGTCAATGTCTGGAATACTCTACCTGACTGTGGTTTCTTCCCCAAACCCCAAAAACTTTAACCTTAGACTGTCTACTATTGCATAATACCAACCTACCTACTGTCCCTGTCCTATTGTTTCTTTTTTCCCTTTTTTTCTTTCTTATATGTATCCATTTCATGTATTCATAACTATGTTTATACTTATACCTGTTATCTTATAATCGCTTGACAAAATAAAATAAACAAAAATAAAATAAATAAATAAAGCTGGTGGAGGATTAAAGTCACTGATTTCATGAGGCAGCCAAAGCCATTCAGAAAGATGGTCTCCAGCTTTTGAATTCTCAAATTTTGGCTATCCAATTAAGATGAATAATTTCTAGAAGCAATGTTGATCTTTCAAACTGGATCAATGTTTCATTTTTGGAGATTAGCAGGAAGTTTATTCAACAGCTCTTTTTACGCTTTTATTTATTTATTTGATTTACAACTAGTGAATGTCTATGTCATGAAATAATCTTATATACAGACTAAAAACAATTACGATTATGAAATATTACAATATCTATCTATCTATCAAAATCTTGGTGGACTGTATTCGGGTATTGGTCATTCAAAGTATTGGAGATTCAGAAACTTTAGGCTTCGATCCAGCACTCCTCATAGTACAGGGTTCCCACCCCCACTTCCATTCAGTCATGTCTGTTTCTGGGAGACTTCCTGGACTGCAATTTTCCTGGCAAGTTTTTTCAAAAGTAGTTTGCCATCATCTCCTTCCTGCAAATGAGAAAAAATGACTGGCCCAAGTTCACCCAGTTGGCTTTGGGCCTAAGGAGGCACTAGAACTCGTGGTTTCCTAGTTTCTAGCCTGACGCCTTAACCACTAGACCAAACTGGCTCTCCAAAATCTAATTATTTTTGTTGGTTATTGTTCTTTTAAAGTTCTTTTATTCTTTTTTTTTAATCAAAGCAACCTGAAGCCTTGAATACAAATAATACCTTTGTTTTATTTATTTTTACTTTGCTTATTAATATCCTACGTTTATTATTTTTACAAATAATTGAAGGCGGCAAACATATCCAACACATTTTCCTCCTATTTTCCCACAACAACAACTCTGTCAGATGGGTTGGGCTAAGAGAGAGTAATTGGCCCAAAGTCACCCAGATAGCTTCCGTGGCTAAGCCAAGAGACTCACAGTCCCATGCTTTTTAGGGAGGTGCATTAACCACTAAACCAACTGGTCCTCTTAAAAGCAATGTTCAGTAAAAGTGGTTAGAGAAAACAGTTAACAACAAAGCCACCTATTCTAACATGATACAAATACAGCTTAACAGTTGGAAGGGACCTTGTTGGTCATCTAGCCCACCCACCCCCTCCCAAGAAGATTGTACACCATTTCTGACAGATGGCAGTGCAGTCTCTTCTTGAAAGCTTCCAGTGATGAAGTTCCACCACTTCCGAGGGCAAGCTGTTCCATTGGTTGATTGTTCTCACTGTCAGAAAAATTCTCCTTATTTCCAGGTTGAATCTGTCCTTGATCAGTTTCCATCCATTATTCCTTGTCTGGACTTCAGGTGCTTTGGAAAATAGCTTGACTCCCTCCTCTCTGTGGCAGCCCCTCAAATATTGGAAGACTGCTATCATGTCTCCCCTGGTCCTTCTCTTCACTAGACTAGGCGTGCCCAGTTCCTGCAACCCTTCATCATATGTTTTAGCCTCCATTCCCCTAATCATCTTGGTTTAAATGGAACAATACGGTACGAACATAAGATTACATGAATTATAACAAAGTTCACCTTTAAATGGCATCCAGGTCTGCAGTAGCTGTTCTCCTAGAAGAAGTTGTAATATAAAGGAAGATAGCATGAGAATCAGCTTCATTTCATGAAACACAGAGGCCCTCCACCAAGAAAGTCACATTAATAGTAACTTCACTATGAGCCATCCCACCAGTGGAAACTTAGGCAAGAGCTCCAATTTGATATTAGCAGAATGGGGTGGTTTTAGGAGTTTATGTTTAAAGTGTTTGATTTCTATACTATTTGGGGCTACTAGTATGTTAATGCTAACATTTAAATACAGGAGGGAAAAATCAACAGTCAGCTTGCCAGTCAGAAGTAATCTTAGCAAAGGGCAGAGAGAAAAGAGATATGATAATGCTATCTACTCCTGTAACAATAGTGCAGGAAATTACCATCCCAATCACAAAAATAGGGCTTTATATCATCTGTTTATTTTCCAGAACAATATACGCCATCATTTGCCAGACAAACCCCATTGCATTTTATACAAGGTGAGCAGAGCCATCTCTATTAGATACATTAAGTAAATGGTAATCTGATTTCAGAAGTGGCAATATTCTGAGCATTTCAAAATGTTCTTCTCCCCTGCAGGACAAAGGGTTTGCAGGGGCAGTTAAAAAAATAATAATCCCCAATCAAGCTTGTCTCTTGCTGTCTCCCTGTAGGTTTTTCTCTTGGCAACAAAACAGAAGTGATTTTCCATTCTCTTCTTCCAGGATGTTTTTTCAACTTTCTCAGTCTCACCTAACGCCTTGGAATTTCCTTGTGAGCTGTCTTCTATCTGGGAACCAAGTTATACCCTGCTTAGCTCTTTTTGGGCTCATTCAAGATATAGTAGAGGCCACCATGCAGCTGGACTCAAAGTTATTGGCTTTCTACCAAAAAAAAAAAAAAAAGATGGAATACAACTCATCAAAAGTGTTCACTTCTATCTCACATACTCAGAACAGGAAAAGGATTTTTTTTTAAAAAAAAAAAAACCACAATGCATGTTTAGGAAACGAAGGCCTGGGGTGACCACCCATAATACTTTTATGAATGGCTGCCATTCATGATCGCTGCCTCTTCTTTATGAAACTCTATAAATTCACTTTTTAATAATAGCCCATAAAAGCAAGGTACATATATGCTTTCAATTCTGAAGGATATTTCAGGCATTTGAAAAAGGGCGCCGAACTAATGGTTCACTTTTGTGCCACCAGACGAGGCTTTGCATTTAAAAGCTTGAATTCTTCCTAATTCAAATTGAAGCCAGGAAAATAAATCTATCCCCTTACCTGAATTCCACAGAACCAGATTCATCCATCTGTTTTCCTAGGGAGGAGAGGAATGAGTGGTACATTTTGTTTGTTCCAATGCCTCCCTTCTCTTTGCTTCCAATGCTGCACACCAGACAGAAAGAGAGAAGGGAGAATTCAGTTGGAAGATTGTGGGTGGAGGGTTGAGAGTTTCTCGGCGAAGGTGGAAGAGACTTTCAGTCTGCAGCAAGGTCTTTGGGTTCCAAATGCATTTCCAATTATTAGGATTCAGGAGGCAATTTCCCAATACTGAAAGGATAGAGCTCACCACAATCCAACTCAGTCATGGGCTACCTGGTGGATAGTTGTAGTGAAATCATGTTTGTAAGTCACGAACAGCCAAACATGATTGAACAACCATCATATCTTGGCTGCGAAAATGTGGATTACTTCCCTGTTTCTCCAACAATACGGCCTCCCCCAATAGGAAGTCCCAGCATGTTTTATAGGCATGAAATAAAATTAAGCCCCTCCCCCCAAATTAAGGCCTTCATTAAAACATGCGAAATGGGGGGGAATGGTGGGGGGGGCTTGCCATTAGGAAGTACTTTTGTTGCACACCCGGATATGGTGCTGCCTGCGTTGACCCCGATACGAAGTGCCCCACCAACGCCGAGGTCAACATCCAAGCCATCGCCGCCTGCCCACCTAAAGATGCAAGGGGGGGGGGGAAATTAAGTCACCCCCAAAAAGACAGCTTAGCCATTTTTTCGGTGCTCAAAAAAAAAAAGACCCGGCCTTATTATATGAGAAACACGGTACAAGCGGCAACAAAACACAGTATAAAACTATCCAACTCTTTGTTGCCATCTGCTAGTAATCTTTATGTTTGCAGCCCAGATCCATATTTTGGATCTGAAGTGCTATCAAGTCACTTAAGCATCACTCAGCCTAGTAACCTGCAACTCAGCATCCACCTAGATGGGCCTTCTCCAGGATGATTTGGCACTTCATATCGTCCAACAGTGCACTCATTTCTACTGTAATCAACTGTATACACATCAATCGGTTCTTTTTCTATTTAGACCTCAGTTAATCTGATGGGTCTTTAAAGGATCCCAAGACATCTCATGTTCACTTGGAATATTACAGTCTAGATGTGATAGCCCTAATACTGTATTTTGCCATCCCCCAATTCCAATCAACTGGGGAAGTGGCTAAGAGCCATGTAGTCAACCTTCCCCAAATTTGACAGAAGTGCTGCACATATGATCATGCAATGTATTTTATATCAGGAGCCAAAATTTGCATTTCCTTCAAGATCTCAAATGAATGTGCCTTGCACACTTCCTCCTTTCTAATTTTTTTTGTTCTCTAATTGAGAGAATGAGGCTAAACTTGAGGGCTAAATTTAACCTCTTCTCCCAGAAATGGACCTTTTGCTATTCCTACAATATATTGACCCTTTAAACATGTACTAGTTGTAGGGACACTGTGTTAATGGCAATGGAAAAAACCCTGCCTGTGCTTAAATTTACTCATTCCTGTTACTTCTCAAAGCAGTCTAGCAAATTCCGCTATGGTTATCTACTATTGAAGCTTTTTCCTATCCAATAATATATAAAAAGGAACAAACAGTTAGATATGGTGAGATATTGAATGAAAAGGGTGAACTTAAATCTATGCAAGCGTTGAAAGAACAAGGTGTAAAAATGAATTGGTTTTCATATTTGCAAATACAATCTAGATTTGATAAAGATGTTAAAACAGAAGGTATCTATGATAAGTTGACTGATTTAGATAAAATTTTGACAGGTACTGATGAAAAAGTAATAAAAAAACTTTATGGACATTTGCTAGAGTTTAAATTAGAGGAAGAACAAGTAAAAGAAACAATGATTGTGTGGGGGAAAAATTTCAGATATGGGATTGATTTAGATAAATGGCAAAAATTGTGGTCTCAAAATTATAAAATGACAATGTCAACTGCATATAAAGAAAATTTGTATAAGAGGTTTTACAGGTGGCACTTACCCCCGATGAGAATTGTAAGGATGTTCAAGAATAAATCGGATAAATGTTGGAAATGTCATCAGATACCTGGTTCATATTACCACATGTGGTGGACATGCTCGGATGAAAAAAGATATTGGACTATAATCCACACATGGTTGGAAAAAAATGACAAAACAACACATAGAGTTTAAACCTGAGATATTTTATTTGGGAATTATACCAGAAATATATTGTAAAGAATTGAAATATTTGATTGTAAATGTTTTAACAGCGACTAGAATTGTATTTGCTAAGAATTGAAAAAATGAAAAAATACCTACGCAGGAGGAAATTCTTAAGACAATCATGGACTGTGTCGAAATGAGTAAATTGACATTTGAAATTAGAGAACAAGAGGATAAACAATTTTATATGATATGGGATTTATTTTATCAATGGTTAGATAAAAAGACATGGTAAAGAAATAGATTAGTAAGCCTTACAATAAAAGTTAATAGACTGATAAATAATACAATATAAAATATATAATCATTGGATGAATGTATAAGATTAAATCATAATGAAAATTAGAATATCTTGTATAAAATGATGGAAAAATAGTCAAATGAATTGTTTAATAATTTATATTATATAAGCACAAACTAGACTGATAAGGTGAGAATTTATATAACTTGTGAGTAATGGTAAAAAAAGGATAGCACAAAAGATTGTAACCAACTGACACACTGTATGTATATAATTGAAAGAGGGCTTTATGTTTTGTTCGTATGTTTGTTGTAAAAAATAAAAACTTTGTAAAATATATTGACCCTTTAAACATGTTCTAGTTGTAGGGACACTGTGTTAATGGCAATGGAAAAAACCCTGCATGTGCTTAAATTTACTTATTCCTGTTACTTCTCAAAGCAGTCTAGCATGTTGTTGTCCCCAATTAGCCAATCAGAAGATGCTGGTCCCTTCTCATTTCATCAAGTTGAAATCCTAATAACAGATACCTAGTTAGCTTGCCGTTATACAAGGAAGCTCTGTTGTCCTATTATTTTCCTCCAAAAATCTTTTTTTTTCCACCCCAAAGCCAAAGGCTCACATTTTGTAGAGGAAGGAATGACAGAAGCTGGGGCTGGAGTTAAATGAGAGATCAGCCTGGAACCTCTACATAGCCACAAGTGCACTGAGTCCAACTCTCTCTAACCCCCCCACCCCTGATTTTGTTGGGCCGTATCTAAATCTTAGCAGTTGCTAATGTTAGTTGAGAAGATTCCTATGCATAGACTTGGGTAGCAATAAATGAATTTAATTGGACCTTCAAGTATAGACCTTATCTTTCATGCCTGACACATTATTAGTGTCATAACTAATTCCCGCTCATGTCCCAGAACTGAGTCTGAACAATTCTAATGCAATTGATGCTGCATGAGCTGCTGAATTCTTTGTAACGTTCCATGCTCTCGCCATTCCAGAGTTGCCCCTTTCCTGTTCTCCTGATCCTGGAAACTTGTTGGTCCCCTTCCAGTCTCATTGTGTCTTTATGAAAGCAACAAGTTCCTTCATTTCATAAACAATGGGAGTCACTTGAGCTGTTATTTCCCCTCCAGCTGGGCCAGAGCCAGGTGGAACAAGGCAACATCATACTGCTTACAGCTGGGCCTGAAGGCATTTTTTAAAATACTGGTGAGCATACCCAGCAAGATGAAGAACCAAGAACTGTGAGCAGAGACCTTGCATTGCATCCCAACCAGGTTGGGAAAAGTTGACTGGAGGGGACAACCTGGGGAGAAAGCCATCAAGAAATACAGTTGCTAAGTGAAACGGTGACTGTGCTTAAATCTTACTTCAGCTTTCCTGTGCTTTACAGACCTGTGAAGATTGTAAATTCAAGGATAGATCATACCCAGGTAAAGCAAAGGAAAGCTGAAGTAAGATTGTTAGTTAAACAAAGGACTATCTGTATAGTTTCCAAGTCAGGGAAGGTAACACTGTCTTTCTTTCTGCATTCACTGAGGCCATCTCAATTACTTGGTGTAGTTGTACACTGCACACCTGAAATTCAGATAAATTACTCCATGGTTCAAGATAGTCTTGAATCCTTTTGCCTGCATGCTTCCCTCTCCCCAGGGCATTTTCTGTGGCTGCTGTAACTCTTGAAATTCTCCTCCCCTGAAAGTTACAATAATGGCCTTTCTTTACCTCTGCTTCAGAAATAGGCACCAGATCTTTGGGGAACCAGACAGTAAGAGTAGTGACAGGTAGGCAATGGCTAGAAATTATGGGTTGATTCTCCTTTGATTTTACAGTGAACAGTGCTTTTGGGGTTTTAATGTTAGGCTTTGTTTTATGATGTTTTTACTATCATAAGCCATCCAGACCCTTGGGACATAGGGGGCGTGAAAAACTTATAAAATAAGCAAATAAATAAATGGTAACAGGATTGGAAAAGGATAACGAGAAGGACTGGTGGGTGGGGAACTAGAAATTAAGATCTTTAAAATCCTGAGCATGTTTTGCCTTGAGGGGGGAAAATAATCCAAGGAGGAAGACAATACAAGTATGTGAAAAGTTGTCACACAGAAGGTCAAGGACACATAGAAGAATAGGTTTAAATTACAGGCAACCAGATTAAATGTTAGGGAGTAAAACCACTGTAACAATAAAAGCAATTGATGGGGCAACCAATTACTCTCCCATACTGGATGAGTTTAGAGAAAGGCAAAAAAGAAAAAAATTGTCCACAACGTTTTAATTTGAATTCCTACATTAAGTGGCCATTACCCTTAAAAACCTAAATGACCTCTTCAGACTCTATATTTCTATTCTTGGTCAGACCTAAGATCCATAGGGGTATTTGTGTGCATTTCTCTCCGTGTGTCAAAATGTCAAGATGTACAACCAAAGCCATCCCCCTCCTTTTTTACATGCATTACCCTTCCTTCCTTCCTTCCTTCCTTCCTTCCTTCCTTCCTTCCTTCCTTCTGTTGAAAGGCTGGAAAATGCCTTTCTTCTGAGGGCTCGATTTTCCTGCTGGGAGGGCTCCAGTGCAAGGACACAGACAACTGCTTGGAAGCTGATTCTTTTTATTTTTCAGGAAGGCAAGAGATAGCAAGAAGTCTGCGTTCCTGGGGCTAGCCATCTTTGTATAATAAACCCCTGATTTTTATACCTTTTCTCCTTTTGTGTGTGTGTGCTTGTGTTTGTATTTCTCAATGTTCTAAATCCTGTCGGGGGTTGTCTTCATTTCCGCCGGAGGGTAAACTCCGCGGGGTGGTTTGATTGGATTATCAGTTTCATCCTAATGTTTTCTTATATTTGTTTTGTGGCAATCTCCTGTCTGTCTCCTTTGCAATATATTTTGTGTCTATTTGTTTTGCTGATTTGGCATGACCTGTTGTTTGTAAGGGATTTCTTTTTCTTGTTTCCCTAGCTTTCTTAATTACTTGGCTTTTGTCTAGGGGGCTTCTTTCAATACCTTTTATTAAATCTCTTTTCCTATGCAAGTTTGTTTTATGGCTGGCCTGATGTTCCCTTTGGGCTTTTCCTGCTTGGGTGTCACCACTGTCCTCATGAAGATCCCTTTCCACCCTTCCTTCCTTCCTTCCTTCCTTCCTTCCTTCCTTCCTTCCTTCCCTTCCTTCGTTCCCTCCCTCCCTCCAAATTGTTTCCAGCAATATAAATCACTACACCATGATAACCCATTCCATAGCTTTCATTGTTTGAACGTGTTCACTTCTGAGTGCACAACAATTTTAAATTCCTCTCCTATTTCTTGATCAGTCTTAATATTATCCTTTTCCCATTAAATAGATTAGTAAGCAGAAGCTTAAAAGACCTGACTCTCCTAATTATTATCCCAAGTTATTTTTCAATTAGCTGTGGACACTACCCTATAAGGAATAAGGAACTGAGGATTTGCATCTTTCAACTTTCAGTTCTGAATTACTTTGCCATATAGAATTCAATTGGAAAAGAGGACACCTGAATGTTTACAAACAGCCCCATTAATTGAGTCCAAAGGTCTTGTTTTGTCCAGTAATCCTGGGAGAGTAGAAATATACTGCATTTAAGCAGGGAAGCCCAAGGTTATCTCTCATGATGATTAATAAATATGCCTTTATGTAAACTATCTTGCCAGATTAGATCCATCTAATTGTCACCCTTTCGTTAGCACTGGCTGGATTTATTAAAGAAACTTGGGAGGCATGACAGTTTTCTCCCATTTTCTCCCTTCCACTGTTTTCAAAGATAAACTGTATAGGCAACCTAGGCAGTATTTCTTAACCTTGGCAATTTTAAGATGTCTGGACTTCAACCTCCAGAATTCCCCAGCCAGCATGCAGAAACTCTAGAAGCTCAACATCAATAGATAGTCTGCACCATCGCCTTAAATTCATCTGACTTTTAACACCACCGAAGACAGGAATCATCACCACGTCTTACAGAAGTGGATGAGAACCACATTTCATTACAGTTCCCAACCCACACACTCTTCATCTCCATAGCTCTGAGAATCTATTATCGTTTTTGATGATACAATCCCATCAGCAATTGCCAACAACTCTGTTTGGATGCTAATTTTCTGCCTCCCAGTGTAACTAGGGTGATTCACCCAGCCACGTTTTTTGGAACAAGTCCCCAAAATGTCCACTTGGTGCATTTCTGAATAGCTAAAAACAAAACAAAAGAAGATTCGATCCCTCTGAGCGTTTAAAGTGAAATGATGTGCACAACTTTCTTTTCATCACCTTGGTTCTGGCGAAGCAGCCCTTCAGTTCTGGGCAGTTAGATTTAATTTAAAATTGTTGAATTTTGTGGTTTCAGTTCTTTGCAGGGACACAGATTGGGATGAAACCAAATCGATACATAGTTCACATAACATGAAATTCAATATGGAAGGATTAGAATTTTAAAGGGTTTTTTTTCCCCCAACCCAGAGTTGCTATGTAGAAGCCGGATAAATGTTCTAGATTTGATTTTTGTAGACCCACAAGGCAAAAAACAAAAAACAAAACACCTCAGAGATTGCTTCATTTCTGCTGCATGAGCCAGAACTCAGTCTGGTCTGAAGATCTCTACCTGGTATACTCAAATCAAATGTAAAAGAAATGCTCAAAAAGTGAAGATATAATTCTGCATAAGTCCAGAGGCATATCAAATGGATAACTTCCAGGTGCTTTAAACAGCTACTTTCATTAGTCAGTTGGAAGATGTAGCAGGGGAAATTTGCAGATGACAGAAAAATTGGCATGATAGCAAAGTTTCCAAGTAAGAGAAACAAAATTCTTGATAGCTTAGAAAAATGGGCTAAAAGTAACAGAATGTAATATAATAATTTTCAAAGTTCTTTCCTGGAAGAATAAAATTCAAGTTTAGGGTTGAGGGATACCTGGCATGCTAATAATCCGTGTACAAGTTTTGTGAAATCACAGCAAATCACAAATTGAGCATGAATCAGCAGTAAAATCTGGCTGCTCAAAAGACAAATACAATTTTTAAAGGCACTTGTAGGCATATTATTTCCATATCACGTTAAGGTGTAATTCTACTATATTCTTTACTCTCTTAATCTTGTGAAAAGAATAGTATGGTAGCTTTTTTCAAGTACCTGAAATTTGCCACATGGATAAAGGTCAAGAACCTGCTCTCTTAATTAAAGGAAACAGAGTGAATGCCCTTAAGAAGTTATTATAGTGAATGCCCTTAAGTCACATTTCAACTGCAGTTTAGGGAGTTTCAACTCCCAGACACAGCAATTCAAGAAGGCAACCAATCTACTGGTATAGTTTTTCACGGCTGGCATCAATGAAGCAACAATGAGCTTTCAGTTTGAATGGCCATGGCCAGCAGTGAAACATCAGAACAAAAGAAAACTAGACTATGGCCATTCAGCTTGAAAGCTTATACTGCTTCAGAGGGACCACTGATTTATTTTACTTATTAGATTTATATCCCACCTTTTCTCCAGTGTCTCAAGGCAGCATACATAATACTCCAACTTTCCCCATCACAACCAGCCAAGTTATAAATGAGCCCCAAATAAGCTTCTATGGCTGAGAACACATTTGAACTTAGTCCAATATTTTAACCCAGTGTTTAAGACGTGTGGATTTCAACTCCCAGAGTTCCCTAGCCAGCTATGTCAGAGGATGGGTTGGGAAAGTCCAGAGCATATTACACACTGCCTTCACAAAGGGGCCATCACAGTGGATGTCACAGAACACAACAAATGTGAAAGCAAAATAACTACTATAAAAATTATTTCCTACTTCTCTCTTCTCCCTGCCTCGGATGCTCTGTACACACCCCAGCCTTTTTTTCTGGGTAGATTAGGCATACTTCCAAAGCCCCCTTTTCAATTTCCTAAATGGGCCTATGGTAGGAAAAGACTACTGAAAACATAGTGGATAGCCAAGAAAACAAACCAATTGACTTTTTTTAAAAAAAAAATCCCCTCAGGATGTCCCGGCTATGTGAGAATGGTACTGCTGACTTGGGCATTGTTCTGTCGCATGCTAGATTTTATTTTATTTTTTATTTGAAGAAAAACAAGTGTTTTTTTTAAAAAAAATGTCAAATAGGCCAGGAACCATTCACAGGAAGGAAAGAATGCCATCTCCCAATTCAGCAGAGTGGATCTTAAGAACATCAGATCTGCCTTGTGCAGGATCGAATGGAGGTTTCCAAAGTTTGCATGCTCTCTTCAGCAACAGAGCCAGCCAGGAACTTTCAAGGCCAGCAGGGCGTGGAGCAAGGAGAAATGGTCCACTAGGGCATCACTGAAGAACAGAATGGAGTACTGTCCTAAAATCCCAAGAAACTGTTATGTGTAACTTGAATTAAGAAATAGCAGCCAAGGGTGCATCTCAAACTGGCAAAGCTCTTGATGAGAAAATGATGTGTTAGTCTAAGAAGCCCATTTAAAAATCGCCAAGGGGTTTTGAGCAAACAGGCTTGGGGGATGCATCCAAGAACTGTCAAATCTTCATGGTACATTGACTTCAACCCCTCTTATGGCACTCAGTAGGAACTCACTGCTATAAAACAGTGGGCAGTAGTAGCATACATCATTCTGTTCGGAATGGTTTCTTCCTGAACAAGTGCATTTAAACTGTGTTCGCTCCAGAGTAAGGAGATAAAATGAATTGGGAAGTAGACCTTGTCTCTACGCTGTTGCTGCCACTTCTTTTTGCTTCCATGCCCCCCCCCCCCCCACTGTTTTCCTCCTCAGTGCACTACTAACTTCATTAGTGACAGGTTAAATAGGCAGCAAGGAGGAAAATATTTTACTCTAATTTATAGTGGCTTGAGGATGGCACAAAATTAGGATGACTGGATCTGCCCTGCAAAAATCCAAGTGACCACTAGATGGTCTTGTCACCCTGCAAAAACACTTCTAAAGGATTTATTGGATAAGCTCATGAAGTTGGAGATGCATAAGAGAACCAGATCTGAACTGCAAAATACAGCTGAAGGTTAGAGGGAGGAAAAGAGGTTGATATTCTCATTCTCTTTGCTGCCCTCTAGCAACTATCTGGATATTTTCAGATAAAAAATAGAAATCTGCAGATAAATGCTTTTGTCACATCCCGGAGATAAATATTGTCTTTGCAGATCAAGCCTCTGTTTTACATACAGGGGAAAAGACAGCTTAGTTTTTACCTTCCCTGAATCAAATGGATGCAATGTATAAAATGGAGAAGTGGTTCTTATAATTTGATCAAGGCATTCATTGAAAGAGCTGTGTGCTTAGAAATACCATGCTAGCTAAGGAATTCTGGAAGATTAAATCCACACGTCTTTAAATTGCTATGAAAAATATTGATGTGAGATGGGATTGATCTTTTGCATGGCCTAGCAGATCTGATTTCTTTATGACTTCCCTGTATGAGAGTAATGTTCAGGGGTATCTTTAAGATATGATCAAAAATATCAGTATGGTAGCCAAGACAGTGCTGTTTTTTTTATCTGTGTTGTAGCCACCATTTTGCCATTTTTTGACAATACCCTGCAGACACCTCTGGTGAGGTTACATTGTCCCTGTGTTTATTCAGCGTGCTTGACCCATTTCCTAAATTAACCTATTATCTGAATTTGCAGAGTATGCCGAATCCAAAGCCAACGAACGACAACAAACTAAGCCAAAGGCAAACATGCACACAGACATTCATACAGACACACACACACACACACGCACACACATACACAAGTAGTCAAGCTTCACAAAAATGCCATCACTCAGTTTTAATTAGCCAAGTTGAACAGGTTGTGTGAACATCATCGGAAGACCCATGTATAATGTTGCACAGGCGACAACTACAGCACCAAATCTATCCATAAGAAAGATTTGTTTCTTTCCATCCTTCAAAGGTTTGAATTTGCGAAATTGGCTTCTCTGGCAGCAGCAGTCATCTGTCTTTCTAGCTCAGAGGGTCTAAGACAGGCTGGAGGGAGGCTTGGGAAGGCTCCAGTACCCTTGGCAGACTTCCTGCTGCAAGAACAATGGCTGACATCATGTTTTGTTTAAGCTAAAGCTGCCTTATGGTGTTGGAGGGAGAAAGTTTATTTTCATTTGCCGATTTGCCATGTCTCTCTCTTTCGCTCTTTCTTCCTCACTGCTGGCTCTGGCTAACATTCCAGGCGAGTGAGCATTGCACAGGTCTCAGTCCCAGATTTCCCATTAGGGCGACTTGTTTGTGAACCAAATTGCCCTTTCCACAATCCACTTCTGCCCTAGCAGGAGACCCTATCCTCCAGGATCCATAGGAGGGTTTTAACCTTAGCATTTTGCACCCCCTTTCTAGAATTGTGGGTACTCAGTACTCAAATGGATTACTATTCTACAAAGAGCAAGAGCAATAGCACTTAGTCTTATATACCGCCTCACAGTGCTTTACAGCCCTCTCCAAGCGGTTTACAGAGTCGGCATATTGCCCCCAATAATCTGGGTCCTCATTTTACTGACCTCAGAAGGATGGTAGGCTGAGTCAACCTTAAACCAGTCAGGATCAAACTGAAACCAGTTGATAGAGTTAGCCTGAAATACTGCATTCTAAACACTGTACCACCATGGCTCTTAAAGAGCAGGATTCAGGGCAGAGCTGTCTTCAGATAGTCAGAAAAGACTGCTACAGTGCAATTTAAGCCCTGTCTGGTATGCACCTAGTAGAGTATAGTAGAGTAGAGTAGAGTAGAGTAGAGTAGAGTAGAGTAGAGTAGAGTAGAGTAGAGTAGAGTAGAGTAGAATAATAACTTTATTGTCCCTTTGAATGTACACTAATAGGCATACATTAAAAATGAAATTTCATTGCATACAGCTCTCAAAGGATCACCACCTCCAATATACACTACATAAGCATGACAAAATAAATAAATAAATACAAAATTATGTATATACCCACATATAATATATGACACAGAGCAACAACACAGTCTAGTTCGGATGTATACATGTACATGGCAAGAAAAAACAGTCTTGTGAATTTACCAGATGGATGGCATAAGGAACAAAGCTGTTACAGAATCTGATAGTCCTGCTAGAAAAGCCAAATGGAGTTTCAATTGCATTACAACACCTCCATCTTGACTTTTTTGACTGCCTTGTGGATGGTCCTGATTCTGAGACTAGTGAGCCTAAGCACATTTGTGTGGGTGTGGCTAATTCAGCTGACTTCTTTCAATCACAGGAAGAAAAGAGGACAAAGACCATTTCAGGATAATCAAAGAGAGCCTTACTGCAGCCATGGAAATCCCATTCCTGTTGTCCTCAGAGTCATTGCTCACATTCACAGCATATATTCTCAGCTATGAAGACTAGAAACAAGATTTCTCCATAGTTCACATATAAAGATAAGAATGTGTACCCAGTGGTGCCCTCAATCTACCCTTTTTTCAAATCAAGGATCACAAGTGCATCACCACATCTGCATTCTCAAATCTGACCTGCTTTCAAACAGTTTGCTTTCTTCAGATCTGACTTGGTATATCTTGCAAGCCCATGCAATAAATGCTGGCCAAACAAATTTTGACTGAATGTCTTATATATGATTTTGTCTCTTTGGTTTGCCAATAACACTGAAATGCAGTACAGAGATTTCCATGTTTGTGTATGCAAAGTAAATTTCTACTCAAATCTCAGTTTATGTTTTCAGATTGAAAATAAAAAGTGGGGAGAAAGAGTAGAAGGTGGAAGGAAAATAGTTTACATGGTTGTGGCTGGTTGCCATCTTGATTTTTTTCACCTTCTTTCCCTCCCCTATGGGTGCCCCCAGGCTCCCAGTTAGACCTATTTGACTACAGTTGGAAACAGCAGATTGGAGATTCTCTGTGGTCACATCCTGAGGAGCTGTTTTCATAAGTTACTGAAGGTCATTTCAAAAAGAGTGCCCAGTTAACACATTGGTTTAAACTGATCCATGTTATGATCAGCAAATTCCTTTTTGTTAGCTACAAAAGTGTCAGTGAAGTGTTACTATATAATTGTGCAGGCCAAGTTCTACTGCTGGCATGTAGAAAGGTGTAGCTGATAATTCACTGGGAGGGGAAAGCTCGGAACATGGTTTTTGCATTCTTTCAAGTCCATCCATTTCACAGGACTCTTGTTTTTAGGACATAATTAAGTCCCATGCAAACCGACCTAACTTCCTGAAGAAAAGGCAGAATAGGAAACACTAACATACAAAACAAATTACCCAACCCATGTTATAGCCAGCCAAGTTTAATGTGTGTGAAGACAGCCACTGAGTTTTAAAGTGATCTGAGAAAGCTGAGCTAACATGGTGCCATATTTGAATCCCTGTCAGTGGTGATATTCAATTTTTTTTACTAGTGGTTCTGTGGGCATGGCTTGGTGGGTGTGACATGGCTTGGTGGGCATGGCAGGGGAAGCCTACTGTAAAATCTCCATTTCCACCCAACTGCAGGGGAAGGTTACTGCAAATTCTCCATTCTCTCCCCACCCCGCTAACCTGCTCTCCAGCTCCGTTCTCCTGTGCAGGACAACAAAAGAAGACCCAGCCAATCAGCTGAGACTCGCGCGGCAGAGAATAGATGGGGGCAGGCCCAGTCAGAGGTGGGATTTGCTGGTTTTCCAAGCTACTCAAAATTTCCGCTACCAGTTCTCCAGAACCTGTCAGAACTGGCTGAATACTCCCTCTGATCCCTGTCTCTTGTTAATTTGGTTTTCTGCCTTGAGGTTTTGATTTTCCATGTTATTCTTAAGGTATTTAAGTTTTCTATTGATCGTTTTATGTCAATTTCAGCAAGGGGGCAGAGAGCATTGTTTCTGTTGCAGATTTTTTTTTTTGCCCATTACACATGATTCCATCATTCTCCTACCCTTCTTTGCTTCCTCATCAGAAAAATCATTTGCGAAGCCCAAGTGCCTAGTATAAAGACTTCTGGAGAAATTAATAGTAAACCCAGCCTACAAAAATCCAGATACCCATCAGATGGCAGCAAAGAAGTAGATTAAAATCTAGTGATTTGCTGCCATCTTGTGCTCACCTTGTGTTTTGCAGCCCAAATTTAATAGCCCTAGAAGAGATCCATTTTTTCTGAAAACCAAGAAAAAAAAATCATAGAAATTGTGAAAAAAATTAAAAACATTTTTGTCCATTAAATTATATTTTCTATCAGAAAAGTATATTTTCCATCCCAATAATTTATGGAATTTCAATACAGTTGTTCTATATTTTAAGCTATCACCAACCTAGAAGACCTTCAGGTATATGGATTTCAAAATTCCCCAGCCAGAATGACCATTACTGGATGCTGATGACAACCAATTTGTAAAGATTCTAGGTTCAGGAAGTGCATGGGATAAATTACAAATATTTTGTTAATGACAGGGAAAAAAAGGGGCTACACTAAGTTCGGGTGACATCCACATCTTTGAAGAGTTTGTCTGGTGGCTTTAGAAACTTTAGAAAGTTAACCAAAAATTGCCTATGAAATTTTAAGCCACATGAAATAAAATCTCAGTCATCTTTTAATTTTATAAATGGGGACTTTTGTCCCTCTGTTCAATTTTCATGTTGATTATTTTTATTCAGGGGTGTCATATTCAATTTAATTGAGGGCCACGTCAGGGTTGTGTTTGACCTTGAGGGGGGCTGAGGGGGCGTGGCCAGGATAGGCATGGCCAGCTCGATGTCATTCGAGTTGGGGTGGCCCGAGTGCTCTGCCAGCGAAAATGGAGCTTGGGAGGACCACCTGAGCTGCATTTTTGCTGGCAGAGGGCTGCAGGAGGCTGTCACAGCCAAAAATGGAATTAGCATACATTGATTCCAAGCTCCATTTTCACTAGCAGAGGCACTGTGGGCCGGCCCTTCACTGTTTCCAGGGCGGCCCCATGAGCTGGATCTAAGCACCCTGCAGGCCAGATCCAGCCCGCGGGCCTTGAGTTTGACACCCCAGCCTTTAAAAAGTATAAAACAGAACATCTTTTTGATTGGACTATAATGTGAATGTGAGCCAGAGGTGGTATTCAACAGGTTCTGACCAGTTCTGGAGAACCAGTAGCGGAAATTTTGAGTAGTTCGGAGAACCAGCAAATACCACCTCTGACTGGAGATTTTAAAGTAGTCTTCCCCTGCCACGCTCACCAAACCATGCCCACAGAACCAGTAGTAAAAAAATTCAAATCCCACCACTGGTGTAAGCCAGGGCCACATGATGGCGATGATAGATGTTCATTCAAAAAAAATTATTAACAAGTTTTATTGGATAAACATTAAAACAGTTGAACACAGTGAGACTTTCCTGGCAGTTATTTTGCCATACATGCTATAACATAAAACCACATATAACAATTGATCTCTTCCTTATTCTACATTACTAAGTTGGTGCTATTTACATATATATTTTCCTATTTACAACATAATTTCCTTGCACATTCTTTTTACATAGTCATTATTGACTGTGGCATGTTGAACCAACCCAAGAAATATACAACTATAAGTTGAGCTTGACAACTAGTGCGGTGAGTGATTAAGCGCACCAAGCTAGAAGAGAGATGTAACGGTATTCGAGAAAGCCCTTGAGAGACGAGGCAAAGAGATGCTTCTTAGGGAAAGGTCAAATAAGAGAGGGCATAGCCCATATTTGCATAATGGGTGGAAAATGAGACTCAGAAAGCACCCTCCCTACTTTCTCAGACTGTAAAGGAGACGGCGGACTATCTGTACTTTCAGACTCACAAAATTCTGTAAATGCAGCCTTATAATAAAATAGAATTAGCTCATGTGGTCATGCTTCCTGTCTGGTGTACCTGGGAAGGCTGACAGGAGACTGTGATTTCTGGTCTTGCCTTAGGCAAAAAGCCAGACAGGTGACCTTGGACCAGTCTCTCTGTCTCTTGGCCCTAGCAAGTAGGCAATGGCAAACTGCTGGTGAAAATGTTGCCAAGAATAACTCTTCTGACTTATCACTAGAGTTAACACTGATTTGAAGGCACTTACCCATTCACACACACAGGGGGGGGGGGGGAGAGAGAGAGAGAGAGAGAGAATTGTTTAGCTAGAGTCCACCGAAGATTTGTTTCAATTGCCTGCTGCTTCCCAGGTATCCACCAAATGTTTGCTTCTCTCTTCTGTCCATAAACTTTGGGATTGAAATGCAGACTGTCATCAATCAGGGAGGTTTCATTTAGGTATAATGACTAACTGTTACCATTAATAGACTTCTCTCCCTCCTCTACTGTGAATATGCTAAATCTTCCCTTGTCTAGGCCAGGGTCACTTCTACATTTCTTGTTAACAAATTTTATATTATGCAGTGTATGAGGCATTTCCTCTTGTCTTTCCAGAATCTACTATTAGTCAGTAGATCTGGCTTTTATGAGAAAGGGAGAAAACATTCTCTCCATTTTCCCCACGCCAGAGCTAATCATCTAAACAATAAGATTTTCCAATGTGTACTTTTCTTCAGCCTGAAATATAAAGGGTTTTCTCTTAAAACTGAGCCACCCCAGGAAATCTTGCTAACGTTCTTGGAATCATTTTCCTTTTCTCTCCCAAAGCTCTTTTGCCCATTCAAATATGTCTTAAATTTTGCTTTAGGCAAAAATTATGCGAGAATACATTGGGGTTGTTGTTTTTTAAAGTCTCATTAAGGGGCTGAGCAGACAGACTGTAGGAATAAGCCCATTTTGAGTGAACAAGTAATGAGCTTTGCAAATATCATTGGTTTTGGAGTAGAATTTCCTGTGAGTGAAAAGTTTTACACAGGGTCAACATTCCAGGACAATATTACAATCAACCTACAGTCAGAGGTGGTATTTGCTGGTTCTCCAAATTACTTAAAATTTCCACTACTGGTTCTCCAGAACTGGTCAGAACCTGCTGAATACCACCTCTGGTGCAGAACTAGAATGAAAGTATTTCTCCAATTAGCACTCCCTACTTGGTCATTAGACACAAAACCTCGATTCTGGACATTCCCAAGTTAACAGGTCCTCTTAGACCACAAGAGTCCCGGATTCCAACTTGTCAGTCAGAGTTATCAGCCTTGTATCCAGTGGTGGGATTCAAATTTTTTTTACTACCGGTTCTGTGGGCATGGCGTGGTGGGCATGGTGTGGTGTGGCGGGCATGGCAGGGAAAAGATACTGCAAAATCTCCATTCCCTCCCTACTCCACTAACCTGCTTTCCAGCTCCTTTCTCCTGTGCAGGTCAACAAAAGAAGACCCAGCCAATCAGCTGGGACTTAGGAGGCAGAGAATAGATGGGGGTGGGGCCAGTCGGAGGGGGTATTTGTTGGTTCTCCGAACTACTCAAAATTTCCGCTACCGGTTTTCCAGAACTGGTCAGAACCTGCTGAATACCACCTCTGCTTGTATCCTTTATTAGGGGTCAGTTGTAAAACTGCCCCTGAAATCTTGGAGTCTTTGATAATCTTATGAGATTCCGTGGCCATTTAGGCAAACCTATATTTCTAAAAATATAACTTTTTAAAAATTTTGAAGGACAGTAGATGCCATCTAATTAGTGCTGTTCCTGGGGTTAGCTGGTTTGAGATTTGGAGATGGTCTTAATGTTCCACTTTTAAATTACCTATTTTAATCTGCCTTCCCATTTCTAGCGGTACACTAATAATTTTTGAATTTTTATATTCCTTTCCCTGCCTTTCCCATCAACGTGACCTCAATATGCCATTCCCAAGAGTTTTTCTCTCTCTTTGTGAAAGTAGACACTTTTTGGCAAGCAATTTTTTTCAAAGAGAAAATTACACGAAGGAGAGGACAGTGAGAGAAGCCTTTAGGCAAATTTACTGCTGATGCTTTGTTAAAAAAAAACATTTTTTCACTGCAGGTGTCTCTCTTGGCACCTCATTTTCCCACCCCCAAATTGCCCATTCAAGGAATTATTCAGATCTTTGGAGACTTCTAGGCCAAATTCTGGTCCCGGTTTCATCAACAAACAAGCGCCTTGGTAACCAAGAAGTAAATTAAGACCAGGTGAAGCCTCCAAGGGAGGATTGAGAAGCTTGTTATGCAAGCAAAATCTTAGATATTTATCAATTAAAAGTCCTTTGATCCTCTGATTTTTTGGCTCTCTGGCTGGGTTATTAATATATGCACAATGAGAGAAAAAGCCATGTGTGCCATTTAAACAGAATTGCATCTTTCCACATTAAGAGCTGCTTCATCCTTTTACACTTTACAGAACAAGAGGACATGTGTTCCTTTGTCAAAGGGGATATTCAAGATTAATAAGGAACATGTTCTATCGCCAAGACAAAGCAGACTCGGATACCGGAGTTGAAATCAGCTCTTTATTAGCAACCAGTAACTTCAACTGAAGTCGAGCCGCGGCAGCCCTTTTTATAGTGGCTGCTCGCGGCTCGCAACCAATGGCATGTGTTTAAACTTCCCGCCGCTTATGCGGCCAATCGGAACTTGTTGTTCTTAACCAATCGTTACGCTGTATTAACTAACCAATAGGAATGTAGTATTAGAAGTCTGTATTTGAATACACTACAGAACATATATATGTCAGCAGCTAGGTACTTCCTATTCCAGTGTTTCTCAACCTTGGCAGCTTTAAGATGTATGGACTTCAACTCCCAGAATTCCCTAACCAGCAATAGACTTTGAATGGAGGCCCACTCCTTTACCAATTAATGCTGCCTTGTTTACAATGCAGCCTGAGCAAGTCATGGAAGGTAGCCACTGGATCTATGTCTGATTCAACTCAGAATCCCATTTCAAAGGCAACTTGGCCCCAGTTTTCATTTCCTGGGAAAATCATCTCATGGGCTTCCCAAAGGCAATTTCTTAGAAATTCTCTCTTAGAAATAGGATAGAACGTTTTGGGTTGTGATCTGATAGCAGGACTTTTCAATTTTCCAGAGACAGAATCCATCCATTGAGTTCTGATAACATGGTTTGTCTGGACTGTCTCAGAGTGTTTTTTGAATCCGGTCAATTGTGAAATCATTATAACGGGGCATAATGCAAAAGAGTCAGCTTGATGTAGTGGTTAAGGTTCTGGCCTAAAAAAGGGAGGCTACAAGTTCTAGTCCTGTCTTAGGCATGAAAATCAACTGGATCACTTTCGGCCGGTTGTTCTCTTTCACGGCCCAACCCACTTCATAGGGTAGTTGTTGTGAGGAAAAGAGGAAGAAGAAGGGTTATGATGTACATTTACTGCAGAGGTGGTATCCAGCAGGTTCTGACCAGTTCTGGAGAACCGGTAGTGGAAATTTTGAGTAGTTCGGAGAACCAGCAAATACCACCTCTGACTGGCCCCGCCCCCATCTATTCTCTGCCTCCTGAGTCCCAGCTGATCGGCTGGGTCTTCTTTTGTTGCCCTGCCCAGGAGAACAGAGCTGGAAAGCAGGTTAGTGGGGTGGGGAGGGAATGGGGATCTTGCAGCAACCTTCCCTTGCCATGCCCACAAAGCCATGCCCACAGAACCGGTAGTAATTTTTTTTGAATCCCACTGCTGATTCACTGCCTTCGGTTAATTATTATAAAGTAATAAAGGTGAGGTAAAAATCTAATAAATGAATAAAATAAATAAGTAAGCCCAGTTATGAGACTTTGAAGTTCCGAAAAGTAGTCCGGAGAATCTCTTCTCCTCATCAGACTTCTGCCTGGAAATTTTCTCCCATTCCAAAGTCATCTCTGTACCTATAATCATTTCATTCGGTCACCATTTACGTTTGGCAGCTGAGGCAATGTATTTCTGGCTGGAAAGGCCACAGAAATGAGTCTTTTCTTCAAAAGACGGCAATTCTGTCTAGCATGCCTAAATAATTCATTTCCCAATTTGCAGGAATGCTCATTTCACTTAGACCTCTGGCTTCCAGCTGTCTGGTATCCTAGCAAAACTTTCAAGGGAAGGGTGTCTTGACAGCTTTGCAGCTCCATTCCTGGAAATTGCTTGGATATTCTTTTATATATAAGACTAGAGAAACTGACACTATGAAATAATTATGTGGACTGGAGGAAGGAAACGGAACATTTTTTAAAATTTTCTGTTCGCGTGGGATAAACCATTGAGGTTGTTATTCCAGGACCACTGTAATTTGGGACAGAGATGTGATCAGGTCAGCGGAAATGAAGACGATTGTTAATAAGAATAAGCTCCTGGGAGAATGTTGAGTAGAAACAGGGTGGAAACATTCTAAATCTGCAAGCGGACTATTAATACATTTCCAATATCTGGCCAATCCAGAGACTATTTTCTGCTTTTCCAAAAGATCCATCTTCCACTCCATCCATTCCTTCTGCACTTCAATAGGATCCAATCCTCACTCTCCTTGTCATGAGAGCTTTCTAAGTTAAAATTAATGAATTTCTGGTTCTTTCCTCCCACGGATAATTTACTGTATGAACAGTAAACTTCAATTCATGCAAGTGCTCCATGTATGAATAACTGACCCATGTCTGTTTTGCCAATTAGTCTCCTGAACTTTTGTACCCAAATATACACTGCAAATATAAACGGGTCCTTGGTCCTTAAGACACCTTGATTAAATATCTTGACTGTTCTGTTTCTTAATGTTCTGTTCCTCATTGTCTCTATGCAACGTACACAGAGAGATTTTGCTTATTCCATCCTGTTTACAGTCCAAAGTTGGAACAAAGGCAAGGGATATTAGTGTCTCAAAACTAATAAACCTATATATCTCTATATAAATACACATTGTCTCTTGCCCACAAACATACTTACTTAGTAGTAGGAGACGGGAATATCAGGCCTGTTGAAGATGCCCTCAATTAACCTTTAGGGATTCTGCCTTATTCCATCAGTTTGTCAATCACTTACAAGATACAGGTATAAGAATAAACATAGTTTTGAATACATGAGATAGATACTTATAAGAAAAATAAAAAGAAACAATAGGACAGGGACGGTAGGCACGATTGGTGCGCTTATGCACGCCCCCTAAGTTTGCAAGAATAAACTGTAGAGATCCAGCATTTCTGACTTGCTAACTTCCAGTTGTGCTGTGATTGCAAGTGTACATTAGCCAGAAATTTGGGGAGTGGCAGTGATAGTCTCAATCCATCCATCTAGATCAGTGTTTCTTAATCTTAGCAACTTTAAGTGATGTGGATTTCATGCTGGCTGGGGGGTTCTGGGAACTGAAATCCACACCTTAGGGTTGGTGAGATTCACCGGGTTCAAAGTCAGGGGAAATTGCTTTAAAACAGAAGAGAAATCTATAACGCCTCCTTTGCATGCCAAAGATCCCCAAGTCCTCTTCTCAGTATCTGAACTTAAAGCATTTTAATTAGCAAAGTTGAAAAAGACATTCTGAATCTTTGGAGGGGTGCTATTCATCTGAGAAGGCTACATTTAGGAAGATGAGCCAATTGTTGGATTCTATGGAATCCAGGGCTTTTGATGCAACCTATAAACCTAGAGTCAAGCATCTGCAGACCATAAATCAGGAGTCAAGCATCTGCAGAGAAAGGAGAGAGAGAGAGAGAGAGAGAGAGAGAAAGAGGTGGATTTAAGAGGTGGGAAAATCATCCAGAATTTTTGATCTCCTGCTTCCTCAATTGACTCAACACATTGTCCCTTAGAGACCCTTATACTTGATTTCACCTCTTTCAAATCCCTTTTTATTTCCCATATTATTCAAGATGCCTTAGATTTAACCTCTTCAGCTTCAAACGTACAATTGACTCAATTATATTCTTCTGCCTGATTGAGCAAATGAGATGATCCAGCTTTCTATCTAGCTGTCCCACTTTAATAAGCATCACAAAGAGCTTCCATAATAGAAAGCCCCTTCATTTAAAATTAATGGGACTTTCCATTCATTGTTGATGAAGCAACTGGTCCATAACTTCTATGCAGAATACGTAGGATGCTCTTCTCTGACTTTCTATATAAAAGCACTTTTTCACTGGTGGGGATAATGAAGAATTTAATTATGACTCATTAGGACATGAGCCGACCACCTTTTCTGCTATTTGTGAACAGAACAATTCTCTTTTGAGAAGCAGGAGGACAATTCTATAGGATACTCAAAAGGAATATGGCATGGGAAATCTCCTTCCAGGTGTGTGGGTTCTAGACTAGCCAAATTTTAGATTCTCCTCTACCATCCTGCAGTTTACAATAAATGTGGTCTGTTGGACTAGGACAGGAAGACTCAAATTGGAACTGAGTAGTTAGGGGGAAGTAACCCTGTCTTAATTCAGTCTGGTATTCAATCTAGGGTTACTGTTGTGGGGATAAAATGAAAGGAGATCCAATCAGAATCCTTGAGCTCCTGGAGAAAACACAGGAAGTACTGTATACTAAATCAACCAACCAACCAGAATCAACAAAGAGTCTGCATGGATCTGCAGAGCCATTATAGGAACATCCAAAAAGTTGCTACAGAATCCAGTGAAAAAGCATTACTTTTTAGAAGTTCCTCCCTCCCTTCTTTCTTTCTTTGCTTTCTTTCCCACCCAGAGTTGCTTCAATGAGATGGACAGCCATATAAATTGGAAGACAGAGAAGGTATATGACATAATAGTGATCAGAAGCAACAGAGGACAAGTGTAGAAGGATTATTGTCTTCCCTTTTGCTGTAGTCTCGCTTTCAATAGTTTGGCCATGGAGATGAAAGCTTGATTATTTACAAATGCTTGCATAGGCAGGGATTTACTAGAAAACAAACTGGTGTCCTCTAGTCATCACCATGACTAGGCTATTCTCTATAATTCAGTTTACTTTTCTCTTTTAGGGAGTAGATAAGTAGATATTTGGCAACGGTTAGTAACTGTAGTTGTGGCCATACAAACAAAGCTCTGCTGCCCTTTTATATATATAAACTCTTATAAAAAGACGCAGAGCTTTGATTGTATGATCACAGCCACTATCTTGATGTTTTACTCTCCCCCAATGTCTTCTTTGCATTGCAGCAAGCCAATTTTCTCATTTAAAAATTATTTTTTAAGTTCTTTTCTACCAAAAGAAAAGACATTTGTCCAGTGAAAGAGCAGTGGGCACATCGGATCTCACTGACAGTATATTGCCCATCTCTGAAATAGTTTGTTGACTCTTCTGATCATTTTTGGTCACACAAACACAAAAGACTTTGAGGAGTGGTAATTTGAAGGGTGGTAAGTAATTTGTATTCACTGTGAAGGACACATCCTCAGAACTTTTATATAATGCCTTATGATAACATTACAAAAAAAATAACCTGCAGACTCTGTCCAGCGTTTTGGTGCCTCCATAGGGATTCATATACAGAGGGCAGTCAAAACAAGCAGGATGGTGACTGTTTTACCCTCCCCCGTGCATTCTCATGCAAAACCAAACACAACTGATAAAAGTTGTCTCAAAGAAATCATCCCTCATCGTAATAGTTGCAGGAATATTCTTTAGTTCAAGCTTCCAATTTTTTTTTTTAATATGAAACATTTTTTAAAATGCTAACAAATGTCTTCTGAATTGAAAGTACTGAGTAAAAAAACGACCTGATTCTACAAGAAAAGGATTCTGTTTATGTACTTGGAGTGTTCAAAATAAAACGAGGGAGCCTCAGGACTGAAATTGGCCCTGAAATATGGTCAAGGACTCCCTTCCACACCTTTATTAGCTTGGATGCAAAGGAAGGGTGCTGGCTGTGACAATGGGATGAGCTTGGGGATAAAAGCGGTGACCTTGGCCTTCACTTTCCCAACTTCTGGTCATTCAGGAAGTGTCTGCCTAGCAATCCACAAGTTAAGCAGGAGACTATAATTATAAGGTGATTACAGTATTGAAAACCACACTGGCTAAACCGTAGTGATAAGCAGCTATTACAAATAGCAAAGGTATCCTTGAAGGGGGAAAAAAAAAGAGGGTGTGAATTTTGGCAAGTGAGAGTCTAGTGATGCAGGCCAAGAGGAATTTGAGGAACAAATAGCTGAAGACAGAAAACAAATAATGTTTGAAGCAGAGGGAGCAAAGTCTGCCAAGGAAATGATACAGACCATGAAGGCGTAAGTGGAACACACAGAGCTGACAAGAGATGTAGAGAAGTGTGGTGAACCTGTTGTTTGAGGCTTTGCAGTAAGAAATATTGGGGGGATTAATCCGCCTTGCAGATCCCTTGGAGATGAAGAAAACTGGGCAAGAAGCACAAATTAAAGGTTCCCAAGATGTGGTCCAAGAATTAGGTGGGTAGATTAAGCCCTCATGAGTCACGATAACCACACTATTAAATCACTTCTGAAACACTTCTCCATTTCAACTCCATAATCCTTACTGAGACTCTTTGCAGTGGCTACACATTTCTGATTGAATGCTGTCACTGTTCTCCTGCTCAGACAAGGGCTAAGATCCTAAAAATGTTCCAAGTGGAATAATTCACCATTTTCCAGGAGCAAAATCTTAGCAGGTGGGGGGACAGAGCTGTCGTGTCTCTAGTGTGCAACATAATATTGGTAGAATCCACTGCTCTAAGATATAGCAATAGCCACATGGATAGATAGTCCATAGCTATTCATTTAGCAATAGCAATAGCACTTAGACTTATATACCACTTTATAATGCTTTACAGCCCCCTGTAAGCCATTTTCAGAGTCAGCATATTGCCCCCAACCACCTGAGTCCTCATTTTACCGACCTCAGAAGGATAGAAGTCTGAGTCAACTTTGAGCCTGGTGAGATTTGAACTGCCAAATTGCAGGCAGCCAGCAGTCAGCAGAAGCAGCCTGCAATACTGCAAGGGATTTTCTGTCAATTTCTGTCTGATTAGGATTCTGAATATGATGGACCCATTGGCTCTAAGTTATGTTCATAAATGCAAATGTGTCAATATACACTGCAAACCTCATGTGTTCTCTCCTCCTTTTATCCAGTTACAGAGAGTACCACCAGCTCCAGTAGGAGCAGATGTAGTTTTTATTCACCCTAGGTAGTTAACTTGGTTCTAATTTAACCCATTTTCTGGATGGCCATAGTATATTGAACTTTAAATTTGTTAAATGGACTGGGTTTGTGCAACACACCAAACCATCAAGAAGGAAAGTCAGCTTAATGAGCAGGGCTGGAAGACAATCATCATTGGGTCCCAAAGGTGCTTTTTCCATAAAGCAACTGGACTTTCTTGGTTTTTTTCCTTTGAAGACAGTTCACTTCTCATCCAAGAAGCTTTTTCTGTTCTAAAAGCCAAGGAAGTCCGGTTGCCTTTTAGAAAAAGCACCTGTGGGATAACCATGATCTGGATGATTGAGAATGTCCATAGACAGTATCATTGCATGAGCTCAACTCAGTGGTCGTATTCAACAGGATATTTAACTTAACTCATCTTCTGGGTTCATAGAATACACAGAACCATAAATTAACTGAACAGACTGGACTTTTACAACATGCCAATCCATGGGGGGGGGAACCCTAATCATGAGTCACACTAACCAAGATTTGCATGCTTTACTGGGACTTTATCAGAGTTGGTTAAACCATTGGCTGTTTTACACCATATGCTTAATTATGTTTAATTCAAATCCTTTTCTAATTTTGCATTATTTTTTGGACTATAAAGTAGACACAGTCTGGACTGAGACAATATAAGCATTTCCAGTACATTTTAGAAAATTCATTACTCATTTTAGCAATTAAGAATGAAGTGACATTCACATTGATTTAATGTGTTATTCAAACACTCCATGTTAAATCACCTTAAGAAAGCTTCTGTTTTGAAAAGTAACATATATATCTTTTCATAAATTGAATAATTCTTAAAGCTCCTACCATGAGTGTTGGCAGGAATAGCCAACACTCCAGAAAATAGGCTTAAGATACAGAAGGATCTTGACAGACTTGAACATTGGGCGCTATCCAACAAAATGAAATTCAATGGTGAAAAAAGTAAGGTACTATATTTAGGCAAGAAAAATCAAATGCACAGGACAAGCACAGTATATATAGTACCTTGTTCAACAGTAGCAACTGTGATAGGGATTTCAGAGTCTTAGTGGACAACCATTTAAACATGAGCCAGCAGTGTGCAGCAGCTGTCAAAAAAGCCAGCACACTTCTAGGCTGCATAAACAGAGGGATAGAATCAAGATCACGTGAAGTGTTAATACCACTTTATAATGCCTTGGTAAGGCCACATTTGGAATACTGCATTCAGTTTTCATCGCCACGATGTAAAAAAGATGTTGAGACTCTAGAAAGAGTGCAGAGAAGAGCAACGAAGATGATTAGGGGACTGGAGGCTCAAACATATGAAGAATGGTTGCAGGAACTGAGTATGTTTAGTTGAATGAAAAGAAGGACTAGGGAGACATGAAAGCAGTGTTCCAATATCTCAGGGGCTGCCACAAAGAAGAGGGAGTCCAGCTATTCTCCAAGCACCTGAAGGCAGAACAAGAAGCAATGGGTGGAAACTAATCCAGGAGAGAAGCAACTTAGAACTAAGGAGAAATTTCCTGACAGTTAGAACAATTAACCAGTGGAACAACTTGTGAATGCTTCAACACAATTTTTTTAAAAAGATGTTGGATAACCATTTGTCAGAAGTGGTGTAGGGTTTCCTGCCTAGACAAGGGTTGGACTAGAAGACCTCCAAGATCCCTTCCAACTCTGTTATTCTATTCTATTATCTTTGTCTGAATTACTACAATGTTTAACTTTGCAACTCAGTGTCCTAGATTTTTTTTTTTTGCCTCTTCCCCCTCCTCCTCTGGCCTGACTTCCTTTCTTACTTTTCTGTCCTAGCTTTTAGCTGTTGGTATCCCATGTCATACCTGGCTGGAAAAAGAAGTTGGCTTAAAACACTGCTGTCCCATTTGTTCAATTTGTTTCACGGCTTTGGCAGTGATGTCAGCCAAGTTATCAGTCCAGACAATAGTTGTCTTGGACCCTGCTGCTTCCACCCCCTCCCATCTGTATCAGAAAAACAAGCACCAATCATCCTCCTTTCTGTGGGTGGGTCTCTGAGGACATGGATGGACCTTTTCCATGGCTCCCTCACCATTTTAGATAGAGGTTTACCAGTCTTACAGAAAAATGTGTAATTTTCCCATTGTTATTGTCCCATGAGTTAGAATGGGGAAACTCTTGTCAATTTCACACCAAGGAAAAGGGAAGGAAAAAAGATAAAGGGAAAAGGAAAAGGAAAAAAAGGAAAGGAAAGGGAGAAGGGAAAAGAGAAGGAAAGGGGAAAGGGGAAAAGAAAAAAAAGGGGGGAAGTTTACCATTCTACAGCTCCACCAGTATGTGACCGGGCTATGGCTATGGATGTGTCCACTAGTTTACTGGTCCTTTTGATCCAAAGTGCATTCAGACTGGGCAGTGACCAGGAGCTGGAGGTTTGGGGGCATGCCCACAACAGCATAGAGTAGCCAATTGGAGTGGAGGGATTTGCCCAAGATGAAGTATAGCAGACAGAATCACGCAGCCCCTCTTGCACTGGCAGAAGTTGAAAAACACAACTTTTGATAGTCAGCAAGAAAAAAACTGTGGGGGGGGGGGGATTGCCAGCAAGTTAGGGGTGGGTTAAGGATAACAATGTGCATTCCTGTCCTCCCGAAATGGTAAGTAGGCCATCCTTATGTTGAAGCCAGCCAGACATATAGACTATAAATCTACAGTCAGAAATTACTTTTGCTTTATTTTATTGGAAGTCATTCTTGGAGGCCTTTGAATTGAAGCACAGCAGTGTAAATCTATTCATGTTTATGCTAACAACGATGATGATATAATAAATAACATGAGTAGAAAAGCAATCCTTCTCTAACACATTGCTAGGTTGCATGAGGTGATCATGAAGATCCTGATTGCTCCAACTTTTTAAAAGATATGCCTGGAGAACATCAGTGACAGTTTCATAGGTCTCCACATATTTTATATGACAAGTTGTCTTTCTTCCAAGAAACCCAGAGTAACAAATGTGAGCTTTTTGTTGTACAACGTTATCCTGAAATGTTGGAAGCAACAGGAATGCCACCTTAAGCTGTGAAGGGGCAGCCTGGCTCCTGTGGGAAAGCAGATGAAGGTTAGAAGGCAAATGAAAGCAAAAGGATAGGAGGAAATGTGACAAAAACTTGATAGACACTTCAAAATTCCTCTCTCTTTTTCTCCCTGTCTCCTTCAATCACTTTCTCTCTCCCTGCCCCTCTCTGTTTCTGCCTCTCTCCCCGTCTCTGGACACGCACACGCACACGCACACATACACAAACATGAACACATACATATGTAAATAAAAAATAAAATGCCCTCATCTGGAGCCTTGGCCTAGATTTTACTCAGTCTTCCTTCTCCAGCCTTGAACACTACAGTGTAGATCCGCAAAAAGCAATCCAAGATTCCACTTTTCTTTGAAAGTATTACAAGTGGTGATTGGACACGGCATTGAGAGAAGGTTATGCACAATAGGCAACAATTCCCAATCCATTTTTGACCTTATGGTTGCGTTTCCATGACACACTTAACTGGATCAAGAGAAGAAGAAGCAGTGCATTGTGCAGACAGACAAACACAATCAGCATTGGAAGTAGAGAGGGTTGAATTTAACCATAAATGTTCCTCAATCACGTTATGGAAGCCTAGCCATTGATTAAGTTCAAGGGAAAATTGAACAGATGCATTGGCGTAATATATTCAATTTGGTTAATGTCAATCTCGGTTAATGTTTTTGTAGCTTAGCATGTTGTGCAAACTGGTTGGCTATAGATTAATATACAACAGTCATGAAACAGGTAAATAAACAAGGTATGCAAAACAACAAGGCCTTCCTTACATTTTGATTGCGCATGTATGAATTCTGCATATCCCAAAGTTCTGCTATGCTGCCCCCCCAAAACAGGGAAGTGTTCCAGGGAGAGATGAGCAAAGAATGCTGGGAGTATAATCCAAGAGTATACAATCCCAGCAGGGTCACCCAAGGCCTGATAGTCATCCCAACTGTACAGCAAGCAGGTTTTGGGCAGCAGCTATATAGGAAGATTATGATGATGTGCCCTTCAAGTTAGATGACACTCAACATACTACCGAGGAGTAGCTAAGGATCTTTCGGTGTACAAATGTTTCAAAGAATTGCTAGAAGAGGCAAGAAGCAGTATTACAAAGACATTTGTAAATACACTGAAGATGGGAAAATGCATGGAGGGAAATAGTATTTTCAAAAGATCTCCAAACACAGAAGGAGGTTCCAATTTCAAATCAGTATCTTAAAGGATTCCAATGGACAGATAGAAAGTAATTCAAATAAAGATGGAAATACTATACAACAGAGATGTCAACATCCAAGATACCTTAAAAGATTTTCCATATTTACAAGAACCTCTATTATTAGAAGATCAGCACTCTAATCATTACCAAGTCTTCAGGAACTGATAGAATCCACAGAAACATGGAAAAATATTGCAGCAGAAGAAGAATCAATAAAAGCTGTAACCAAGCTATGCCAATAAATCTGGAATAGGACACAAAAGATTGGAGGGGATTAGCTGCAATGAAGGAAATAATTGGAGGAAGATGAGTGTGATTTCACAGTTATAGCAAGAAACATCAATACCCTATGCTGTTTGGATGACACTAGTTTGATAGCCAAATATGGAAAGGATCTGTAGTAATAAAAGTCAAGGAATACAGTGAAAAAAATGGGACCGAGATTAGATATAAAGAAGGCTACATCAATGAAAACACATACAACTTGCCTTAGAACTGACCATGAAGATATTGAAGAGGTAGATAACTTTCTGCCTTTTAGGATTAACTATCAACAGTAAAGCTAAATGTCTATGGAGATTCTCAGAGCTGAAGAAACTTCTTGGATGAGAAGCGAAACGTCTTCAAAGAAAAACAACTTCAACTATTTCCTCTTGAAAAAGCAACTACCAACAGTAAAGGAACAAACAGTCAAGAAATACATGGTAGATAGTTTTTGGTACAGTAGTCATGTGTCCATACATACAAACATCAAAATAGTTCATGCAATGGTATTCCCTGTGACACTGAATGGAAGCAAGAGTTGGACTTTGAAGAAGCAAGATGGAAAGGTGCTTTTGAAATTTGGTGTGAAACTCCTGAGAATAGCATGGACAGTGAAGAAAACAAATGGATTGTCCAACTAATAAAGTTCTCATTGCAGGCACAAATAAATTATCCTACTTTGGATACATTATGTGAAGCCCTAGTTCTCTGGAGAAGGCGCTCAGGCTGGGAAAGATGGAAGAAGATGACTAGAGCAAGGTGGATGGACTCAGTTTCAATGTTGATTTGGAGGACCTGAACAGCCAAGTTAGAGACAGATTGTCAGATTGAAAATCTATCTACATTAGGGGTGTCAAACTGGCAGTCCACGGGCCAGATGCATCACGTGCAGGCCCTGCCCACCCCACTCCCTGAATGGGGAAAATGTCTCAAAACATCACGTGACAGCAACGTGATGCCCCGAGTTTGACACCCATGATCTACATCAGTAAGGGTCAACCCTGACTTTATGGTACATAAACAATCATGTATGAATGGCAGTTGAACAAAGATAGAAACAATGTTAGATAAAAAGGATTTGTTTTAACTTTTAAGAAAATGTATATAAACAAACACAAAGGGAAAAAATAGGAGATTAAAAAAATAAAGCACAAATCAATTAAAAAAGGGCCTAAAATGTCAGGGAAATTATAATTTTTGATGTATTATTAGTAAATTATGAATGATTAGATAAAGTGATGTGTTAGTCATTAAAATGACTAAAATCATTATTGGGCTCTAAACAGACATCAAGAATAACGATCAATGCAGTATAAATCACTATATAAAATTATACAATATTACATACAATATTATACAATAGTCTAAGTCAAAACTGAGAATTAGTTCGGCTTTAATTAGAGCATGAAATTGAAATGATCAATTCTGATGATGAAATCCAAATTTTTGATATGTTAAAATATATGTGTTAAATTATAGTGCAGGAATGATTTCCACTTTGAGTTACATGTTGTGTTAAATTTATTTTTAAAGTAAGGAATTATTGTGGAGATTGACGCATGCTCCCACAATTTGGTTAAAAAGAATTCTCCAAAGAGGGAATCAGATTACTTTTCTAGTAAAAAGCATATAATATCCTTGCAGCAATTAACATTTAGATATATACTGTATTATAAAGCTAGTTCAGTATAATTAGAAAGAATACATGGTTTAATAGGGTTTAATAAGAATATTGAAAGTTGATGTTCCATTTTTAAAATTAATTTATTCTACAGTAGTTTCATCTTCCAGAACTGCTTTTAAATCACCACCAAATACAAACAAATGAACTGACTTACTCATTTAAGAGAATTAAGAATTCATTTTAGCAATTAAGAATGAAGTGATATGCAAATTTAAAAAATCTTGTACCAATTTTCTCTAAGAATTACATTTAAAGCAAACTTAGTATTGTTCTTCCATCGAAGTTTCCATTGTTGCATCTCTATTACTGCATTCAATTCTGCATCCATTTAATCATGGAATCGTTTGACTTGTTCAGATTTTAAGTCATATGCCACCAACAGTTTCTAAATCAGTTCCAAATCCATAATATAAAAACTTGAATTCAGTCAAGTCTTTCATTATTCCTTCAATTCCTTTAGTGTGGTGCTATTTATTTGAAGTTACTGAAATTAGGTAAATTGGACCATCACCAAATAAGAGTCTCAAAGGATTTTATCTTTCTTACTGATAATTAATTTTTGTAATCTAGCCACTTAATCTTCCACCGGTCAAATTTTGTAATCCTTTCCTCTGCATGGGAATAGCCATTTAATGAAGAAGAGGGGAAAAATCTGGACTTACTCATTTTCTATATTTATCGCAGATGTCTAAGAGATTTCTTAAGATTGTAAAATGTTTTATTTTTCCCCCCTGTTGTATCAGCTTGAAGATATTTATAGCGATTGTCTGGAAAGCCTGTCCTTTTGGTAAAAGTAGCTGAGCCATAAGGAGATTTAATCCATTTTGAGACCCATGTTAAACAATTCATAGTAATACAGTTCAAGGTTTGCAATTGCTAATGTACTTCTCTGTTTCAAACCTTGAAAAAATCTGGAATATAACCCTTTATCTTTTATTGGACTATATGTAGTTCATTATTTGTTTATTCCTGTCACTTAATACCTTACTGCCAATATATTCTGGAATTGTTTGAAAAACAAAATTAAGTCTTGGTAAAAAAAATAATTTTAATGGTTGAAATACTTCTTAACCATGACAGTTTTAGTTTTTTTCCATTTAGAAGTATCTGCCTATTCAACTTTTCCAGCTTGATACATTTTAAAATCAAACTTTATTATTTTTGTCAGATATATTCCTAAATACTTTACTTTTTTGCTGTAATTTTAAACCCATTACTAAATGCAAATATTGCTGTTCTTCCTGTACCAAATTCAATAAAAATAAAACTTGACCTGCTGTTTCTAGGTAGGGCTGTAAGAGTTGAGCTACAAATATCTTGATATCACTAGATGGCAGCAAAGACACACAGGAGAACTATCTCTTTGCTGCCCTCTAATGGTTGTCTGGATTGTTAAAGCCCTGATCTGGGGGATCTATGGTTCTGTTTATTTGGGGTTTGTGGCAGTGAGGATTGAGGCATTGAAGTGGGTTTGAGAAAGGAATGAGGATGTAGGAACAGCAACAGAAACAAAAAGGATGTAATGAAACACAGCATGATAATCCCACTGTGAATATTTAAATGGATCAAAATCAGAGATTGTTGAGCAGTTATAGCAGGGGTCTCAAACTCAATTTCATTGAGGGCCGCATCAGGGTTGTGTTTGACCTCAGGGGGGCAGAGTGGGTGTGGCCAGCTCAACGTCACTCATATTGTGGGGTCCTGTGGGGGCCCGAGCACTCTGCCAGCGAAAACGGGTTACCAAGCTTCATTTTTGGCTGTTACGGCCTCCTGCAACCCTCTACCACAGAGCTCAGGAGGGCCACTCATGGCCCTCCTAAGCTCCCTTTTCACTGGCAGAGGCCCCACAGGCCAATCCTTTGCTGTTTCCAGGGCAGCCCACCCCCCCGGGGGCAAGATCTAAGCACCCCGTAGGCCAGATCTGGGCCCCGGGCCTTGAGTTTGACACCCCTGAGTTATAGGATCCCTATTATCAGAATTAGCTCATGGTTTCCCCTCTGGACAAGCTCGCAAGAGTTATGGCTGGATAATTGATTTATAAAGTGTCTTCTCTTCAGAGCAGAAAAACTTGCTGCATGTCTTTGGCCTTATACGGATGGGATTTGAACTCCTTACCTAATTCTGCGTTTCTCCAACAACTCCTCAAGATATTTCTGAAAGTTTTAAACTTCTGATACATAAGGGTTACATTCACATAGCATGCTGAGCCTTCTGATGGCATTATCCCATTTTCTAGATTTGCCTAAAACATTCATCCAAAAGCTAATAAGATGGGTTGGGTTTATACAATAAACAATAAAAAAAAATTGTCAGCCTTCCCAGGTAGACCAGATGGGAAACAAGACCAGATGATCTAATTCTACTTTATTGCAAGGCTACATGAAGAGAATTTTGCAAATCTGAAAGTACAAATCTCCCGCCGGTTTCTTTACAGCCTGAGAACTGGTATGTATGGGGACCATCTGAGCCTTATTTACTTGCCTGTTATGCAGGTATGGACTATGGTCTCCCTTCTCTGGCCATTCCCTAGGCAGCATCTAGGCACCTGAGGGAAGGACAAGAAGCAATGGGTGGAAACTAATCAAGGAGAGGAGCAACCTAGAACTAAGGAGAAATTTCCTGACAGTTAGAACAATTAATCAGTGGAACAATTTGCCTCCAGGAGTTGTGAATGCTCCAACACTGGAAGTTTTTAAGAAGAGATTGGACAACCATTTATCTGAAATGGTATAGGGTTTCCTGCCTAAGCAAGGGGTTGGACTAGAAGATCTTCAAAGGTCCCTTCCAACTCTGTTATTCTATTCTATTCTATTCTATTCTATTCTATTCTATTCTATTCCATTCTATTCTATCCCCCCACCAAGATCATTCCACATAACATTACCAAAATAGGTCACAGGAGTTAACAATAACCAAGAACAGCATGGTATATACAGATGCTTCTGTTAAGTCTTTAGCTGAATTAAGCGTCTTCTTTGAACACAGCTGGTATGTACAACTTGCTGCCAGAACAAATGATATCTATTATCTTACAGGTACAAATTTTGGAAAAAGATCTGTGAAGCAGAATGAATCTGTTAGGATAAGGATACAGAATTTCCAGGGACAGGCATTTTATTTTAAAATATATAAAGAATGAAAATAAAGCCTTGGTTGATTGTCCTCCTAGATGCACAGACAAGTAGACCTTCAGTTGTAACCATTCATTACCAATCACTTGAAGTTACAGCAGTGCTGAAAATGGTATTTATGAGTGGTCTTTACACTGACAGCATCCTCACAGTCACATAATGGTGATTCAGGCCCTTGGCCATCGGCATGCATTTACAACAGTTGCAGCATTCTCAGGTCATGTAACTGCCATTTGTGATCTTCCAGTTACCTTCCAACAAGCAAAGTCAATGGGGGATGCCAGATTCATTTAATGACCATAGCAAAAACCTCATAAAAATCAGGTACAGTGAAATGATGACTCACTTAATGACCAAACTGCTTAATGATGGATGTTCCCATCTCAGTTGTGTTCGTAAGTCAAGGACTACCTGTAGTTGGCCACTCCTGGATATTGAGTTAGGTGGACCTTTAGATAGTCTATGATCTCTTGCTTCCCAGTTCTGCATGGAAACGGTTTCTGGCACAGGATGGCATGACTCATATACTTCTCTAAGTTGCTGCAGTCCCTCAAAAGTATGTGAGACATTCCTGGCATGTGCAATGTACAACATATGCACAGCCCAAGCACTCACTCTCTCATTCGTTGCGGATTAACCTTGGCTGGGTGAATCTGGAAGGAAAGAGAGCCAAGACTTGAGATGGATGATACACCACCAGCCAGAACAGCTACGTGGAGGAGCAATGAGGAGATTCAAGCTCCGAGGGTCTGTTTCCTAACTAGCGCTTGGGCTCAAATGGCTCCTCTTAGGAGGAAGAACAAAAGCTCTTAGGGTGGCCTGAGGTAGTAGGTTGGACGGTGCCATTTTTGACTCAATCTAGACTAGATCACTTCTGCATGCTCCCTTATGCCAGAATCTTTCCCGCAAATCATCAGCACGCAAGGATGACTTCTAGGCAGGATTCCAAGGAGAGCGCCCTTTGGTTGTGTTTGTCTAAATCAACACTGGCAATTTTATATGGATTTTAACTCCCAGAATTCCTCAGCCAGAAGTCTTGAGATATTCAAGTCTTCTCAACTTGAACATCTTAAAGTTGCTCAAATTGATAAACGATCATCTAAATACATATATCCCATATTCATTCCTACATTGGGAAATGGCTAGGGATGGACTGCTGGGGGTTTGCAGGGGTTCGGGAGAGTCCCTAGCTAAGATCCTGTGCAGTTCGGAGAACCTCCAAATCCCATTCCTGGCTGGCCCTGCCCACCCTTCTCCTCCCAGGAGTCCCCACACAGCCTGTTTTGGATGCAGGTAAGTGCAGGGTGCGCAAGGAGGCTTGGGGAGGGTGAAAAATGGGCCTCCTGGAAGTTCGGGAAGGCCAGAAATGGGCCTGTTTCTGGATTCCAGAGAGCCTCTGGAGTCTGGAGAGGCCGTTTTTGCCCTCCCAGAGGTTCGAAGAAAACCTCTGGAGCCCAAGGAGGCCAAACCCCCATCCCGGCCATCATGGTGCAGGAAGCCAACTAGGTTACGCCCACCATGGCCACGCCCACCCCTCAACCAGGCAGAGAACCCTTTGCTAAAATTTTTGAAGCCCACCCCTGGAAATGGTAATGCCTATCCCTTTCCTTCAAAGCTCTACCATATTTTTTTCTGTTGCAAATATCCCTGAAAAGCAAATCCACATGACCTCACCCCTTTCCTAAGAGGCCTGTAGGGGGCGTGCATAAGCGCACCAATGTGCTTACCGCCCCTGTCCTATTGTTTCTTTTTATTTTTCTTATATGTATCCATGTATTCATAACTATGTTTTTACTTGTACCTATTATCTTGTAAGCGATTGACAAATCAAATAAATAAATAAATAAAATAAAATATTACTCAATATGAAAAGGTAAGAAATATATTTTATACCATGTTTCACTTGGTTACAACTTAATCCATTTTCTGAATTTGCGTAATACATTGAACCATAAACTAAACTAACTGTCAGTGTTCCAGCAATCCTCCATTCCAACCAATAACTCCGAGACTAACATCTCTCAAAGGTACTTTTATTTGGATAGTACCTGGCACAACTGTGGAATCCCGAATCTGAAAGTTTCGGGCTTCCTTGCAAAAGTCAAAACTACAAATCCATCCCACTTTAGCCATCCCCACATCACATGGTCCAATCACCATCCGTCTTAAAGTCAGATTCCCATTTCATTATGAGCCACACTCAGTGACCTTGAACCAAATGGAAGAATTTTATTTTGTCTAACTAGATATACTCAAATTCCTCCCTCCCACTTTCTCAGGCTCAATTGTGGCAGCGTTGGAGCATCGAATCTCAATATGGCTTCCAAAGCTGACACTAACCCAGTTTAAGACAATGAAGGTTTACCATGTTGTGCAAACAGTTATTAGGTTTGTAACTCACCTGGTCAATCATGCTGCAGAATCAGTGGAGCTGATTTCGGATTTCAAAGGAGGGAGCATACTTGTTTTTATACTCCTTTGGGTGATCAAAATAGTGACATGCTGTAAATGTTGACATCCATCTGTGCTAGTTTACTGCATTCAAAAATATGGGGCAAACCCCACCGGCATTCACGGCGGAATACCTGCAAAATTCTACCATCTCCTTATATATAAGCCTACACTGCTAGACATGGATTTCATGAATCTTGCAATGTGTCATCCTTTCAAGGCAAGCCTATAGAAGCTGCTCCTGGAATTTCCTCCTATTCAGAGATTGGGGGAGAATAATACAATCTTTAAGCTCTTCCTTTGTTCAACAGAGTGTTTTTCATACTTGGCAACTTTAAGATATAAGGACTTCAACCCCCAGAATTCCCCAGCCAGCATGAGAAACACTGCCCTACCCAAAACACTTGGAATGGAGCTTATTCCTTTTTTGATTAATGCTGCCCTGGGAATTCTGGGAATTGAAAATTCTGTCTTGGGAATTGCCCTGGGAATTCTGGGAGTTGGAGTCCACACCTCTTAAAATTGCCAAGTTTAAAAAAATGCTGGTTTAACAGAACAAGAGTTCCAACACCTCTCTCTCTCTCTCTTTGCAGCAATATATCTTGCTGCAATCAACACTTCACAGAATTTATCAGGCACCAAGGGAGATATGGTGTGCACAGGAACATTGGTGGCTGTAGGGATCAGGCTGCCTTCACAAACACAGGGCCAGGCAAGATGGATCAATCTTTTAAGGCGATTCTTTTAAGGACTTCACAGATATTCACAAACAATATTCTATCAGTTGCCCTCTCTCTTTCTCTCTCTCTCTCTCTCTCCCTCCCTCCCCCCTCTCTCTGATACAACATTCTCAGCAGGTCACTGTTCAGAGGGGAAAGAGAATAAATGTTCTACAAGCCAATTGTGGTAACAGAAAGAGATCCAGTTCCTTTTGTTCATTCAAAATCTGCAATTAGTTAGCTATGAGTGCCCTCATGTCCACTGCCTTAAGCAAATGAGTAAACAGCTGTTGCCTGTTCATTTTTTCCAAAGGATATGAGTTCATTTGCCTCTGGCAGCTCCCCCCCCACTCCGTTTACAGCCCCACCCAGACGATCTCTTGGGCAGAGTGGTCCTGTGCATTATTCGAGATGCACACCAGGGGATGCAAAGGCTTGCCTCAAACATTGGGGTGGGTTCTTGAGAAACAGGCTGGCTCAAAGTTGTGCTGTGATTATACCATCCAGGTTTCCTGTAGCATCCTGAATCAAGATGGATTCTTCATACTTCCATGACGCTGTGCCCAAGAAGTGTAGCGTTGGTGTTCCTTGAACAGTCATCCCATTCCAGGGAAGACCACAGAAACAAACAACCAAACATGCAGCACATCTGTCTTGTTTGGTTGAGTAATGCTTCCCCATCTACTGTTGGGACACCACATGCTATTTTCTTGCCTTTGTTGGTCTTTCCTTCCCTTGCCGCCGTGGCTTAGCAGTGACGCCATTCTTGAACAACTGAGCCAACATTTTTATCTACCATTTCACCCTCCACCCTTCAGTAGGGGTTGAAATTAGGAGAGACAATCGAAGGAATGTTTGTGGAGTTGGGAGGGAGTTGGGTTTGTCCATTTCCACCCTTGAACTTTCCCCTTGTTAACATGTGGCTGTTATATAAGAACCTCTGTGATATCCCACATCCTAGGAAGCTACAGGAGTGGGATTCTACCAGTTCGCACCTATTCTCTAGAACCGGTTATTAACATTCTGAGCAGTTTGGAGAACCGGTTGTTAGAAGAAATTACTGGCCTAATCCTGTAAGGAAGGCAGGAAGGAAACATTCTGGTGTTGCTTACAGAAACTGCCTCTCATTAACCCTTATTACAGTCTTGGCAGGATTAGACTTCCTGTCTCAGGAACGTCTCTGGAGTTTTTTTTCCCTTCCTCTGCTGGTACTTTGCTTGTATGGGGTGACCATTCAAAGTTACAATGCCACTGAAAAAAGTGACTTATGACCATTTTTCACACTTATGACTGTTGCAGCATCCTCACAGTCATGAGAGGCCAGGGGAGGAGATGCGTGCCTCGGTGTGAGTAATATGGAGTTGGCCACCCCCAGCCAGTCACATGACCACCAAGCCAAATCCACCCAGTAACATGACCACCAAACCACGCCCACCACCTAAGCTATGCCCACAGAACCGGTTGTTAAAATTGTTGAATCCCACCCCTGGGAAGCTACCGTTGTCAGCCCTGTTGTCAGATCCAGCATTCAATGACATTCCAACCAGCCTTCTTGAATAGGGTTCCCTCCAGATAGGTTAAACTCCAATCTCCATAATTCCCAGCCCTGTATCAAAGGAAGACTCTGGCTTTCAGCCAGGTTCTTTCCCAGCGTCATTTTCATGGTAGAACATGCTCTCTACCGCTGGTGTTCCTAAAGCCGCCTCTCCTTGTCAACAACACCAAATGTGTTGCTTAAGCCAATTCAACACAGAATATCAGCAAACAAGGATCATGTGAAGTAAAGAACATGTCACCCAAATGAAGTGCTTAACAAAAAAATTATGTGAAAGCACACAAATAAAGATAAATCGTTTATGTTTGTTCCCAGTCCAGAATGAATCAGCTTCCCATGAATTTTAATAGCTTTTTAATGGGATAATTTACTTTTAATAAAAATATCTGTTTCTGTTACCTGCCCTAATACCAGGACAAGAGGAGCTGTCAATCTGAAATAGACAGACAGCGCCGTTGCATGCTTTGTGGACTGTGGCTCCCTTCCATAATTTTGTCCTCGCTGGTAGAAATAAAATAAGACAAAATAATAAACCCCATTCGTTATGTATTTGGGATTGGCCCAAAAGTCTTCCCCACCAATTCCTGCTTGGTAGCTGGTCTTTTTTCCTCTGTTTATATAACTCCAATATGTCTGCTGTTCATGGTAATTTTTTGAATTTTCTCCAGCTTGACTTTTGCAAATTTGTAACTTTCAGCACTGCCAATCCTCTTTCCCATTCTTATAGATCTCTCCCACCCCTTTGTCTCCCTTTCTCTCTCTCCCTCTCTTTCTCCCTCCCCCTCTCTCCCTCCATCTCTCTATCTCTTCTGTTTGGTCTGAGGATCTCAAGGTATGGTGCTCCTTTTTAGAGAAGAATAATCTGAACTGCTCTTTCAAAAGCAATCTGTCTCAAGGAACCCAAAACCCAGCATGTGGAGTTACTTCTGAGTAGTTTCTTTATTCTATATACTTACTGATACGAATTTTGCCAGACTAAGGCAACAATCAAAGGGTGAAATACAGTCTCTAAACTGCTAGGAAGGGTCCATCTTCCCCTCTTTCCTCCATAACCAAAGACTCAAAGCTCTTTGCTACCTGGGACATGGCCCCTCCCTCCTGTGACTCTAGACTACATTCCTCCCTTTAACCTTTGAACAAGTCATTCACCTTGATGGTAGAAGTGGGAGATCATAGAATCCCACATTTGGAAGGGGGCCTTTTGGTGAGTATGTGAATGTGAAGGATGGTCTGAATTATTTGCTTGCAAAGAGCTTTTGAAGTCAAGTCAAAGAATTTGTGTGGGCCTTGGACAATGTTTTCAAATCTTGGCAACTTCCAGTTGTGTGGACTGCTTCAAATCCCAGAATTCTCCAAGCAGATGACCATTTCTGAAAATTATGGGAGTTGGCCAGCACCTTACTCTACAGGTTCTTAATCAAGCATGAAGATCTGTCTAGAACTGGGACAACTTTCAGAGAAATAATCAGGGGAGAGTAATGTTTATTATTGTTAATAAGCATTTATATCTGTATGGATTTTGAAAGCGTTAAAGTGCTTCACATTTATCTTTTGTGGGTAATTAACAGCAGGATAGGATTATTACCTTCCTGAAGTAGTTGTAGACTTTGCAGAGGTATCTGGCTGATTGCCATAGAAAGTAGATTGCTGGATTCCCCTTTCATCTATCTCATCATGGCTTCTCTTATGTTATTATAGAAAGGATTAAATGGATTTCTGGAGGAGATGAGGGCTGTCAGCAGCCAAGAGCAAGGATAAAATAAATATAATCTCTATATTCAGAAAGCAATCTGTTTCTGAATACAGGAAGAAGAAGAAATGAAAAAAAAAAAAGTGTTGTAGCTTGCAGCAGCCTTGGAGTACACCTGTTTGGCCATTGAGAGAAACAGGTTGTTGGGCTAGGTAGGCTTTTGAATGGACCCCTCCGTGTCATTCTTAATGTCCTTATTCTGTTACTTGCTCCTAGGTACATCTGATTTGTTGCGTCATTAAACAAAAGAAGCATATCCCAGTGGATATGAAGTACTGGAAGTATTGGAGTAAGATTTGGCCATATGAAAGGAATAACATCACAAAAGATATAAACTCTCAAGGATTTATAGGCATTTTTCAGAGATGCTTTAATTTGGATTTGTACATAGAGCTGAAGGTTGGACTCAACCTAAATGGTCTCTTCCAACTCTATGATTCTAAGAAGATTTCCAAAAAAAATATATATTTCTTTTTATGTTTTTAAGAATTTCCCTTTTTCTTTTGTGGTTTGGAATTAGGTTAAGATCTTAATTATATTCTATCTGAGTTAAACAAAAATATATAGCCAAAGAACGGGAAAGTTGATTTGAATCAATATGCATATTCCAACCCGTCTTCTTGGCCCTCCATGACCCACTTAAGGTTGCCAAGTCACAATGTTGATGTGACAGCAAAAGCTACAACTAGCCAAATACCTTAGCTATGGAGCAGCATCTTCCTTTATTTTCACCTGCCTTCACCTTGTGTTCCCAAATCTCATTCTACTTCTGGCCACCTATGGCTTCTTGTTTCTTGTTAAAAGAATTTACATTCAGGACATCTCTCCCTCCAGTTTTGTTACATGTTCTCATATGTTCCAACTTCCAACTGCTCCCTTTTTTCTGGTTCCTAAAAAATAACTGGTTCTGTCTAGATTTGAGGACAGTGAAGTACAAGAACATCATGCTTTGGGATTCATCTGCCCCATTCCTCAATGCAACAGAAGCTAAATTTAGTTCATCTATCTCTGCCTCTCCCCACCTCTCCCTCTCACACACACAGAGGGAGAGAGAGGCACCCACACATTCCACTCGGTTGTGTCTAAAAGTGGGCTGGAGAGAGGTTTTTAAAATGCTAAATAAGTTTTTAAGGCTTTTGGCTATTCTTGGTCCACACTAAAGTCTGGGCACTATATCCACAGTAGTGACTGTGTATACATCTATGAACGATCCAGTTAGTGGATCAAGAATATATTATTTCAGTCCAGTGGTTAGATCCAATATTTCCTTCATTTCTTCATTCATGTTGCACATGTTCTGATCTACACCATGTTCTTTTGAATAGAGTCCAGGGCACAGTCTTGGTCCCAACAATGCAGAAACAGAGGTTGAAAGCTCCAGTCCCTTCCTCCAGGCATGTTTGTGACCACGTGTGTGGCCTTTTTGTTTGTTTTCCAGCTTATATATGTGGCAGGAAAGATACAAATGCCTGCACGATCCTTAACAATCCATAACTTGGTCGGATACAAGATAAGATCCAGGAACAAGATTGGCTCAATCTTCTTGGCAATCAAATGACAGACAAGGCATGCTTTGATGCCGTCTGCAGAGCTTCCTGGTGTACAGATGTCTCCAATTGATGACAACTTAGAGGAAAACTTGCAGAGAGGTAACCAGAGGTAAGTACATGTGCCAGCTCCCTTCCAGCCTTGAGAGATGCCTTGAAGGCACTGGATAAAGGAACCATGCACGAGAACAATGGGAAGGGGTGGTTGTCCTTCACTGTTGCCAGCATTCTGTCCATTCCAACACACTGAACCATTTACAGCTAATTTCACGCTAACTCCTTTAATCAAGAACATCTTCATCTCTTTTTGGAAAGAGAGAGAGAGAGAGAAAGAAAGAAAGAAAGAAAGAAAGAAAGAAAGAATGGGGAGATTTTCTATGTGCTTCAATCTTGTTGAGAGAAAGAAGTTAAGTGCCCTGGAAACAATCTAAGTCCCCAGGAAGCCTCTGACCCAAAAGTGCCTTCCAAGCAGGCAATGGCTACTTCTCGTCAGATGTGAAGTCACTTCCTCCTCCATAAAAAGAATGTCTCATACTTCTGGAATGACTTGATGTATTCAAAACACTGTTGAAGAACCAGCTAAACCCTATGAATAAAAGAAGTTGATTGGATTGGATTCCTTCATTAGAATTAGGTTCCCCTCCTCATCCCAAACATTTTCCAATTGTGTGTTGATTAAGTATTTTCAGAATAAACAAAGGAAAGGCTTCCACAATCCAGAGATGCCGTGTGCCATTTATACCTGGGCCATGCTTCTCAACTTCAACAACTTTAAGAGGCATGAACTTCAGCTCCCAGAATTCCCCAACCAACATGTTGAAGAATTCTAGGAGTTGAAATCCACACCTTTTAAAGGTGTCATGGTGGAGAAAGACTGAGAGCACAAAAGGAAGGAAAGAAAGAGGAAAAACAATATGACAAAGTCCCCTAGCTCTGAGCTTCTATATCTTCTCTCCACTTCCACATGTTAATAATACAATAATATTGAGCTGTATTGTTACAAACATTGTGCAGCCCAGTTGCACATCTTGGGTCTGGAAGTTCAGCTAGGTATTTTCCTGGTAGAGTTTTGTAACACAGAGATTTAATAGAAACAATGTAAATTGACTGAACAATAGCAAATACATTCCGAGTGGCATTTTGCCAGTTAATAATATATTAAATCAATTATATTGCTAGAACAGTCTTCAAGGTGTACTGTGTACTGTGTTTTGCAATAATCTATTGTATAGTAACTATTGTGTTACCATGACATAAATAATTGTGGTTGGTCTCTTCCTGTCTGTCACCTACCCCAACCCTTTGGAAGAAAAATGGGATAAGAATATTAAACCGATGTAGAGATACAACAGTATGGAAAATTGGCTTTGAATAATATAATAACTATATGATTGTTGTATACCACCGCTTCTAATGCACTTTCCCCAGTAAGCTATGTTCACACCACACTGTCAACATTACTAGATAATGTGTATTTCTAGCAAATACATATGTTTTTATACCTTGGTACATTATATTAACCCAGCCTGTTTTTTGTTACATGTAAAATGCAAATCCAGAAAACAGAGTAATTAAAAATGTGTCTTACATGTATTGTGCAAATGTAGCCAGTAGACTCTATACCCAAGCAGCTACTACTAATTACCAAGCATTTTATTATGTTGGCATCTATTTTCTATTAGATGCCATGGGTACTTGGTACAGACAGACAGGACATAAATGCAAATGAATACATAACTTTTAATAAACTAGCAATAGTTTATAGAACAAGGAAAGAACTCTTTTGAGATCATCAAGTCTCTTTTTGTAGTATTAGGAATCTAATGTAAATTCAGCCCTGTTGGAGTGAAACATTATCTCTTGTAGTTGACAGAGCTAGCAAGGTCTCCTTTGACTATCAGTGTAAAAATCTGTTCCTCAAGCACTTTTCCTATTTTGTTTAATATCCTGGGTTCAACAGATGAAAATTCCTCTGGAGCAGATCTTAGAGAACCTTGAAAAAAAATGAAAACTTCTGAATTCTGACATGAACCAACCAGATAGATTACTTCTATTTTTTTTCCTAATATAGGCATAGTAATCTTCACTTAAAAATCACTCCTTCAGCAACCATGGAAACTTAAAATGGTGCTGAATGAGTGGCATTTATGAATAGTCCTCATAGTTGCGACTATCGCAATGTTCCCATAGTCACATGATCTCAATCCAGGGGCTCAGCAACCATCTCGCAATTATGATGTCACAGTGTCCCACGGTCACATGATTGTCATTTGAGATCTTCACTGCTGATTTCTGACAAGCAAAGTCAATGAGGAAGGAAGTTGCAAATAGTGACCACGTGGCTTTGTGCTTCACAGTAGTGTGGGATTTGCTTAACAATGAACTGCCAGAAGTGCCATTGAAAAGCCATGTGACACTGTGCTTCACAACCACATCTCTTAGCAACAGAAATTCTGGTCCCAATAATCATCATTAAGTGAGGACTACCTCTAAGAAACTAAGAGAGCAGACATAGGATTCCTCCTGTGACAATATCCCCCAACAACAGGTCTGAGAGATTCATTATTTTGAGAGAAGTGCATTTGGAAATGTGTTTTTGAGAGGAAGAATATTTTGAAATGCTGTCTTTCAATGTGGAATTTATTGTGTCTTTAAAACATTTGCAAGCCCTTCGGGCTGTGAAAGATTTGCAAAATATTTAGAAAAATGATACTGCTCTGGTGTCATGTTTAAGATTTCTTTCTTTTTTTTCTTTCTTAGCCTCAGTGTGTCCTGTCTAGCATAAGACTATGCTCATAAATAGCTTAGGGGGAAGAAGTGGGGACGGTAAGCAAGGGTAATTCTGTGCTGATGGAGCAGTGGAAATTCTGATGCAACAATTGGGGAAGGAAAGATTATATGCATGTATGCATGCATGTGTATGGTAAATCTAGGAGGGACATGTTCAGCTGCAGATATATTGATCCCCTGGGCCTCTCTAGGGTTAAGATTTGAGGCTTAGTAAGATTCCCTGTCTTTTTCAGTTGACAGAAGAATATTTAGTTTTTGAAAGAAGTGCAGGACCTACTAAGCAACTGTTGTGGTTCACCGGCAGCAGCTGCGGACGGCTGAGGTCTCCGAGAGCGAGGACTCAGATGAGGGGCCTGCGTGTGAGACAGGGATGTGGCCAGGGCCATCAGGAAGTGGAATGCTGCCTTCAGAAATTATGGAGGCTGGCAGCAGTGATGGAGAGGTTCCCGAGGAACCTGTGCCCAGTGCATGTGTGCGCAGGGCTATTTGAAGGAAAGAGCAGCTGCAGCAGCACAGGCGACTCAGGAGTAAGGCTGCAAGGTAATGGCCCCTCCCTCAAGAGATAAAAGCCAGCTCAGAAACCAGAGTTCTTTGCAGGAAGCAAAGAAGTTTTTGCATTCAAGCCTTGTGGACATTTGGAATATCTTGGTGTGTGTTTAGAGACTCTGTGTTTGAAATAGTTCTTAGTAACTTTATCTAGTGTTCTTGGCAGCCTTGCACCACCTTGGCAAGGCTCGTTCTTATCAGAGACAATTAATTTGAAACAGCCGTTTAACCATGAAGGAACGGAATTAGTAAAGAATCATTAAAAGGTTGTTCTGTTACCTCTGCTTCATGTTCGTTTCCTTGGAACAAGGTTTGGGTCAGAACAGCAATCTACTTAAGATGTTGTGATCTTTATTGATCTAAAAATCTCCCCCCCCCCCCCCGGGTAAAAAAGACATTCTGCCTATGTCTAGGATTTATAGTACTCTCCCTTATCATTATTATAGTAATACTATAATATGAAATATTCATATACATCTCTTCTACACCAGACATCTGTTTCCTTCCTTCCTTCCTTCCTTCCTTCCTTCCTTCCTTCCTTCCTTCCTTCCTTCCTTCGTCCCTGCTCATACTATATTATTGTCCTGTTCCAGTTCCTATTTTTATTCCATCTGAGTCTAACCCTCTCCTTGAAATATACGTGATGTGTATTAAATTTCCTTCTTGGTGGTACATTTCCATATGAGGAAATGACAATTGTTCTCTCACTTAAAGAGAAGAACCTGAACATTTAAAAAAAAATTAAGCCTGAAGGACCTACCATTCCTACAAAACTTTCTTTTTTCCACCTTACAGAAATGAAGATGTTTACCAATAATGTTTCCTAGAAATAATTCACAATTAATTTGCCTTTTCCCTCCTGAATAATTCCGCCTACCTTTCTGTTTCATTTTTTCAGATGGTAATCTAAGGACATCCTTATTTATTGATCTGAAAGCTATTTTGGAAACATTGGGACCAAAATTTAACAAAAAATAAATGTTACAAGAGTCAAATGCAGCCCTAAAGAAGGAGGTGATCTGCTTCTAAACGTAAGAGGCTGAAATTCAGCAGCAACAACACAATTCCTCCTCTGCTTATGAGTTCTCAGGATTTAACTAGAACGCATAAGAATGGATTCTTGGACCAGAAGCATTCTTGGTGTGTTAAGTAATGGCCCTCTCAATATGAGATGGAGAATAAAGCTCCAAATACGGATACCTAGAATCATTTCAAATCACATATTCCCTATGGAGTTTTGTTGGCTAACAGAATTGAATAGATTTATGAAAGTGGCTGTTATTAATTATGGAGACAGGAAAAAATTCTATTAACTAATAATAACAGTTGAGAATGGAAATAGAGATGGCTTAAGAGGACTGTGGCATCTATTGCACCCCTGGTGTGTGGGGTGTGTGTGTGGGGTGGGGGAGAGGGAGTGGAGAGAAGAGAAGGGAAGGGAAGAGAGGGGAGGAGAAGAGAAGAGAAGAGAAGAGAAGAGAAGAGAAGAGAAGAGAAGACAAGACAAGACAAGACAAGACAAGACAAGACAAGACAAGACAAGACAAGACAAGACAAGACAAATGGAGATGGACGTTCTTTGTGGTTCAAACATCTTTCAGGAGTATTTTTTTTTAACATGGAAAACAGTTGACTTCAGAAGTTCATCTACAGAAATTTCCACAAATTCTTGAAATAAAAACAGGAATATTGCCAGTGGACCTTTTCCTTAATGGGATGACACTCTGGTGTGATATGATGAACATAAATCTGCAAAATCTTTTGAGGTACAAGTTGGATGAACCTGTTTGTGGCCTTTTACAATAGGAACATGTAGAAAATGAGGTTGTCTGTAGCTTCTGCGAGACTTTAGAAGCAGCCAATATTCTTGAGATCGCATCAAGATTTCCACTTGGCCCAACCTTTTTGATTAAGCTAATAATACACAGTGAGAGAATTTTTGTGAACAAGTGATAGTAGATGTCTTTCCATTCATCAACTGGGCTGCTCTATTTCTTTTTGCCAATAGTTCACAGCAGAAGAATACCATGATAGCATGCAGTTTCTACTGCACCCATTCACTGACTCATGGTCTATTTTTTGTTCACCACTCTCATTTTGAGATCCATATCAGCTCCTCCCAAACCACTATACTTAGTCTTCCTTCTCCTCTTGAGCTATTTACTGTTCTTTTATATATTTATTTTACAATTCTGTCTTCACTCATCTTTCTGAATAACCAAACCACTTCAATATACTTCTTTCTTAGTGGTAATTCATTGTTGTATTCAATCCATCATCCCCTCTCTTTCTTGTTCTTATCCCTTCTTGTTTTACCACACACACACATTTCCACTGCATTTAATTTACTTATGTGTTTTTCTTTCCACACCCAACTCTCATTACCACATAGCAAAGTGGGCAGAAGCACACTCCTATGTAGCCATTGTTGCTTCTTTCGTTCCTCACCACAGACCACATAACTACCTACTACCTTTCTGCAAGCATTTCAACTTCTTAAAACGTTTCCATCCGTTTTCACATTTTAGTAAACATTCTACCCAAGTCTAGAAATTCATCTACTTGCGCAAACTTTTCCTCATTTATGTATGACTTACAATTGTTTGCTTCATTTCCCCTGTCAAACACAACTATCTTGGTCAGACTAAACAACTCAAGTCAATCTGACCAAAAACTTTTCTTTTATAGTTTTGTGTCATCATCTTCCCCAAGTTCCAACATGTAAAAACCCAAATTGGTACAAATTCAACAAAAAATATATCAAATAGTATTGCACATTAATTCTCTTACTTATATCCTGTGCTCAAAGGATTAATAAATCTTCACAAATACTATGTACTAGGACTGTACTGTAGAAGAATATATACATTTTTAATAATTAGCTTCTACTTACACTAATCTTCTGCTTTAGACTGCAGTATTTTATAGCTAAATTTTGTACAGCGTTTTGAGAAAACCTTTACTAGAATGTGATGTGTTTAGGCCTTGAGCCTCTGAAGAAATAAGAAGTCACAATAGGTGGGTGTTTAATATAATATAGTATTTCATTTGTTCGTTCTATTTGTTTTATTAATTTATGGGTTTTTTTATGCCACCAAATTCCTATCTTCTCAAAGAAGCAGTGAATACAATGAATGCTGCAAGATATTTGTCATGAGCACTGACAAAAATATATGTCATGGTCTTCTGAATTGATGATGGTGGTGATAATGGCATAACCCAATGCAATATTCTAGTTAGCTGGTCTGAGATGTGGCAACTCTAGTTAAACCAATTTCTACTAGGAATTGTGTGTAATGTGGTATCTGAAGCCTTTGAAACTTATTGCCATTCAAACCTAACAGTAGAGAAGATGATGTAATGGCTTGACATAGCAGATTTAAAATTCAATGTTCACATGAAGGCTACTTTTCCCTTCAAGTATGCATTAATTGAGCCATAAATTATCCTAGAGGAGTTGGGTTAAGTTTCAGTACAGATTTTATAGACCAGTAGAGATTATTTTTTTTACAAAGATCTGGACTCAAGTTATGACCAAAGAGCAAGCTGGTCTCTTACCATGTAACTTAAAGCCACTTATGTTGCCAGAAAAGTAAAAGGTCTTTGTTGATTTGTTATTTTATTTTATTTATTTATTTTTGTCAATTGGTTACAAAATAATAGGTATAAGTAAAAACGTAGTTATGAATACATGGATACCATATAAGAAAAATAAAAAATAAAAATAAAAGAAACAATAGGACAGGGACAGTAGGCATGATTGGTGCGCTTACAGGGCTCTTGGGAAAGGGGTGAGGTCAATGGTAGACAGTCTAAGGTTAAAGTTTTTGGGGTTTGGGGAAGAAACCACAGAGTCAGGTAGAGTATTCCAGACGTTGACCACTCTGTTGCTGAAGTCGTATTTCCTGCAATCAAGTTTGGTGTGATTAACCTTGAGTTTATATCTGTTGTTTGCTCTTGTGTTGTGTTGAAGCTGAAGTATTCATTGACAAGTAGGACATTGCAATGTATGATTTTATATATTATACTTATATAATTTATAATTTATGTGATAAAACTATGGATTTTAGTTGCCTGAGTTGACTCCTGGCTTCAGAAAAATCACATATAAATGTATTCTTTCTCTTCAATTATTTTTTCCTCCTTCTTTTCTACTGTTTCGAGCTGCAACCCTATACTTCATGTGACATCTGCAGAATAGTTATTTCCCATGAATTGGCAACAATAATTATAATGAATTTGACCCAATATCATACTAGCTATTGTTGCCATCACACTGTGGAGTCATCAACTATAAACTGCACTTCTACACAGCTGAATCATCAACAATCAACCTCACTCCAGAGATTCTTCATATTGTTAAAGTGATGGTGACCAAATACTTCAATTAGTTAAAAAAAAAATAGGTGAGGGACACCATGGTTTTGGGGATTTCTTCCTACATCTTTACCGGCAGTGGTCATAGGAAGTGTCTGTTTTTTATTCTAACAGATAACAGATAATCAGAGTTGGAAGGGACCTTATAGGTCATCTAGTCCAACCCCTTACCCAAGCGGGAGACCCTACACCATTTCTGACAAATGGCAGTCCAATCTCTTCTTGAAAGTCTCAAGGGATGGCGCTCCCACAACTTCCAAAGGCAAGCTGTTCCATTGGTTGATTGTTCTCACTGTCAGAAAGTTTCTCCTTGTTTCCAGGTTGAATCTCTCCTTGTTCAGTTCTGTGGCATCTGTATATGTTGTAGATTTTGTCCTTGAATAATAATCAAAATGGGTGTACCTTTGTGCACTGATTGTGTGTGTGAAAGGGTCTGATGTTGGTAGAAGTATATGGGTAGGCACAATGGTGTGTTTCTGCTTTCCTCTTATATTGCGTGTTTGCCTATGTTTTGTGTATGTGTGTGCACTAGAAATCATATGCTCCACCATGGATCCCATGATCCGAAAGAAGGAGGAAGGGGGTTTAAAATAAAGGAGTTGGTTGCATTCCACATTACTGCCAACTGCATCTCCCAATGGGATGGAAGAATTTGGAAGAATTCTTTGGAAGAATTTTTTTTCTGAAATGTTTTTCTCCGCAGCACCCAGCCTGATCCAGCCAATTTTTAATCTCCATGTCTCACTGAGTTTAGTCCTTTTCTGTTCAGTTTTTGAAGAGTCATCCTGCAAACAGAAAGACAGACAGGGTGTTCTTTCCCACAGATTAATGCGTTTTCTTTTCCCATTCTTGAATTAGAAGGAAATTCAACATAAATTACATTGATCCCACAATCTAGCTTTACCACTTCTCACCAGCGACACTGGGCAGTGTTGCTGACCTCACACAATTTCATATGTGGTAGTTTCAGAGCAGCAATTGGTGTACTCCATGTTGTTATTTCCCTCCCCACCCACCATTATCTATTAGTAGGCCGGCCAGCAAACGCAATCTTCTGAACATGGAGGATGGTTCAACTTTATTATTTAATTATTTTGCTTTAATTTGTATTATTTACTGAGTTGGAGGAAGGAATTGATCTGAATCCAATTTGCACTAATCTACATAACCTAGATAGACACATCTGCGAACTCTTTTAATGGGTCTGATTTGACTGGTCAGAGAAATAGAAGATTAATATTCTTTAGCTCTTACCCATCAAAAGAGTTGCCAGAATCATTAAAATATTGATTATTGAATATTGCTACAGTTTGTGTCAACTCTTGGGGACTACTTAGATAGATTTTCTCCATGATAGCCAATTCCTAACTTGAGTCTTTCAGATCTTCAAACAGGGGAGCCATCACTGAGTCTGTTCACTTTGCCACTGGTTGTTCTCTTATCTTTCCTTCCACCTGTCTCAACACTGGACCCTTTTCCAAAAAGCTAGACCATTGCAAAATATGTCCAAAAACAGGATAGGATCCTTTTTCCTTGAATAAAATCTCTGGGTTGATTTGTTTGATGATCTATTTGTTTTCTTGGCTCTTCATAGTATTTTCAGAAATCTTCTCCAATACCGAAATTTGAAAGCATCAATACTCTTTCTATCCTGCTTTTTCAAAATCCAATTTTCACTTCCGTAGATTGTCACAGGATACATTGTGGCTTGCATGATTCTGATTTTTGTCCAGGCAACTGGATATCTTGTCCAAGGCTTTCATGGCTGTTCTACCAAGTGCTAGTCTGTATCATATTTTTTTTGACTGCTTCTTCCTTTCCTACTGATAGTTGCTCCTAAAAGGAAGAGCTCTCTACCACTTCAGAATAGCAGAATAACAGAGTTGGAAGTGACCTGGAGGTCTTCTAGCCCAACCCTGCTTAAGATCCTAAAGCATTTCAGGCAGGTGGCTGCCCAGTCTTTTCTTAAAAACCTTCAGTGATGAACTCCCTACCACTTCTAAAGGCAAGCTGTTCCACTGGTTGATCGTTCTCACTTCTTTATATTTATATTTAATTGTAGTCTCATTTTTTCCACTGCTCTCCTTGACTTTTATTTCTAGAGGTTGTGGATCCTTTGAATTTTCATAGGAGCAGCAGCAGCAGCATTTGTTATTGAGAGAAGCCCTAATCATCACTCTCAGGGATATTGTATCTCTCTGTCTCTCTGCTTTCTCTCTTATGGAACCAACTTCTCTATGAATTCTTTTTTTGGTCAGGCAAAGAACTGCTTTCTCTCTCCTACCTCCCATTCACATTTCCCTCTCTGTGTTGTATTGTGCTGTGTTTTTTTTCTCTCCTAGGTGTTTAATATTCCAAGCTCATAATGTTTTATTGCAGCCAAAGCTAAAATCTATAGGAATGCAGGGCCCAACAATCGGAAAGTGTTGGGGCATTCCTGCAGGCTTGCTGTGTCAACTGGACCGACTGATATATTTTATTGCATCACCCTTCTTTGCCAGAGATTGTCCAAATGTATTAGCCCTTCAAGGCAGTCTAGATCAAGGAACAGACCCAGCAGGAATTCCAGAAATGTTATTTTATTGATTTAGGATATTATAATTTTGAAAGCCTCTGCATGTTTCACTGTCCTGTCTTATCAAGGCAAGGTTAGTTGAGTTTCTTTCTGATACTTGCTTCCGTGTGGTTCTAGTGGCAGTTTGGAGTGGCATGGAGTAACTTCATGAGGTCTCATCTCAAAAATAGTCTGTGGAGATTCTCAATCATCCAGGTCATGGTTGTCTTGAGGATGCTTTTTCCAAAAGTCAACTGGACTTCCTTGTTTTTTCCTTGAAGACGTTTCATTTCTCATCCAAGAAGCTTCTTCAGTTCTGACTAAATCTTAGGAATAGCTAAAAATGACTTTGTATTGTAGTAAATGGTCTGTGAGAATTAATGTTTTGACCCAGGCTTTGTCAAACTTAATAAAACACAAGCTTATTTTAAAAGCAAAATCTATTTTAATGCAACGCTGGGAATTACTTGAATTCCCAGCCAGAACTAATTATAAACAGTTCCCCCAGATAAGAGCATGCTGTTCAGTGCTGTAGAATGCTGCCAAAAAACAGAAGTCCAATTAATTATAACATAAACCAACCAAAGTCCCATAAAAAACCAACCAGAGTTCACAGACCTTCAAGAAGGACTCAGAATCTAATTGAACTGCTTTGCTTCCTGCAAAGGTTTCATCATTGAGGTCTGACTTCTATCCCTTATGGGAGGGGCAATCACTTCCCAGCCTTATTCCTGAGTCACCCCTTCTGCTTCAGCTGCTCTCGCCTTCTAGCAGCTCTGCGCACATGCGCACTGGGAACAGGCTCTCCTGGGTCCTCTGCTTTGCTGCTGCCAGACTCTGAAGGCTCTGAAGGTAGCACCCTACTCCCAGATGGTCCTGGCCCCATCCCTGCATCAAATGCAGGACCCTCGTCCAAGTCCTCTCCAGACTCCCTGACTGGTTCCCTTTTGTCCTCAATGTCCAACTTGGCTGCTGGCTGCACCAGCTGCCGGCGAACTACAACAATTAGAGTCCTGAGGCCCTTTATATAATTTTGTTCCAACATGTTTTGGGGTTGCAAAGAATCAAAAAGATTAGTTCATTATTTTAAGCAGTATATTGGTATAAATGTGTGGCTAACCCTTAAGAAGTCTTCTTTCCACGGTACCTGTAGCTCTCCTCTTCAGGGGCTGCTTCTCTGCAAAGCTGGTACCTAGAGTTTATGACTCCCTTCCCTGAAGAACCTCATCCAACTTCTTCTCATTCTTATTTTTGGAGAACGGTTCAAAAACCATTCTGCTTCTAAGCACTTTTGGCAGGAACAGAGGGAGTGCCAGTTTTGAATTTCCCTGCTTATTTTCTTTGCTGTCCACTGCTTAGCTGTTTGTTAAGTTTTGGTCTTGCTCCCTTAGATTTTTTTTTTAAAAAATAACTATTTTACATATAGCAAATTCTGGAATATTTTTGAGAAGGAAAGGACATTAAGGCTGTTAGGTAAAACAACTCTGCCCCCTCAAGACTCAGTGATTTAACTCTGCAACTTTTAAAATCAAGTTAAACACAACATAAAGGTATGAACTGGAAGCAGAAAAAAACACTGAAGGGTCATATTCTTTCTTGCTTGAGATATAAACAAAAAAAGTGGTTGCCTTATAAAGAGTTAGCTAAATCCCCAAGCATTTAAAAATCTATTTTATATTTTGTCTCCCAATACTTTGGATAACAGGATTTTCCAATTGATTTTAATTATCATGAGATTGTCAATAGGGCACTTTTCAAAATTCTGAAATATCTGGAGCAGAAATGGGCAGATTTTTTTTTATTATTTGCATACTTCCTTCATTGCAATCTAAGCCAATGGATTTTTTAGCCTTTTTCCATGATGTTTTGCTCATTGAAGTCAATGGTCCAGTAAATGGGAGTGTGGGAGGAATCGCAACATATTGAAATAATGCTTGTGATCATATTTCCACTGATTCATTTTCTAGCCTTGAATTAAAAATCTTGATCCATCTGAATATTTCAAATACTAAAACATGTTTGGATGCTGCTGCTTTATGTGGGGGCTGAGTCAATTGCCCCCATACAAAAGGTTCCCAATGCTCTTCTGGTTAAACCTTCAAATTAAAATCAACACTCCATTGGAACTAACTGTTGGCTCTCCCATGCTCCAACAACACAGAAAGTCAGAGCATGTCTTGTAATCATAAGACAAAATAAGGGAACCAGAGCCATCTGCTTCTCATAGAAATGTCTTCTTCTTGCTTTGGGCTTTTTAATGGTATTACTGACCTCATCTTCAGATCTTTGACTCAGTATGAAATGAATCCTATCCCTGCTCCAAAGAGATATGTTAATATTGTATTCCAAACAAAGCCTAATCTGCTTAAATTCCTGGCAAGAGCACTAAAGAATCATGACTGGATTGAGATGGGCAGCATTATAAGATGAGAGAGAGAGAGAAAGATGATTGATAGATGATAGATAGATAATAGATAGATAGATAGATAGATAGATAGATAGATAGATAGATAGATAGATAGATGATAGGTAGATAGATATAGACAGACGTCCTTTAATGACATATAAGTTAAAAAAATAAATAAATGTCCTTCAACTAAGTCCTATTACACTCATGCTTCCTCAGACCTATTTGTCCTTCTGGTCTACAAGGCTTAATCAGATCTCATTCAGAGCAAAGTTTCTGGACATTAATGCAGATTGGGAAGAATGCATATGAGTGACTGGAAGTTTGTCTATATGGAAGCAGAATAACAAAATAACAGAGTTGGAAGTGACCTTGGAGGTCTTCTAGTCTAATCCCCCTGCTCAGGCGGGAGACCCTATACCATTTCAGATAAATGTTGTCCAACCTCTTGTTAAAAATCTCCAGTGATGAAGCATTCAGAATTTGTGGAGGCAAACTGTTCCACTGGTTTATTGTTTTCACTGTCAGGAAATTTCTCCTTAGTTCTACTCACTTTGTAGTTTGAGAATAAACAGGCCAAAAGAAGATTGTGTTCAGCCCTTTGTCAATGGCATGCCAATTTTGGGTCCCTTTTTTCATCTCTAGGTAATATCTATCTATACCAGTTTCCTCAGGGTTGTCACGGCCTGCAAAAATTCTGTACCATGATGAAAACTGGTAATGGTGAATTCTATTGTCTCCACCCCTTTTTTTCCCAAAGAGATGAAGACGTTCATGTCACCAGTTTTCCTAGAATTAGGCTAAAGTTGGAAGAAACATTTTATCTAAGGAATTAGAATATGCCCTTTGTCAGGTTTTTGCAGCATTTAAGAGTTGGTTCTGTTTAACTGATCTTTATTTAAAGTAGAATTGTTACATTATTTCAGACTGCAGAATCTCTTTGTTTTAAAAAAATCTCAGAAACTGTTCGAAAAACAAAGTTCTGTTGCAGAAGTGCTCAGTCTTTCTCAATTCACAGTGTTCTTTGTGTCTCCGTAATTTATTCATGATGCCCTTAGGCCAAAAGAAATACATCATTGTTCCATTTATGAAGTACTTAAGTCCCAATTTAAAATATCTTGCGGCACCCCTGTGAGTCATCTGATGCACCCAATTGTACTGTCATGCTCAGTTTGGGAACCGCAGCTCTTACGGTATAAAATTGGCTTCATTTAAAAGTGAACTGTTTTCCCCTTTAGTCTGTCATGGAATCCTTTTCTCTTAATTTTTTTTTTAAAAAAATGAAGTTTAAAATTATAAAGGCGAATTATAAAAAACGAACACAAACTAGGGAGAATATAAACAAGAAAAAATAGAAAGTGCAAAAAGATTGGAAAGGAAAAGGAATGGAAGGAAGGAAGGAAGGAAGGAAGGAAGGAAGGAAGGAAGGAGGATAGATAGATAGATAGATAGATAGATAGATAGATAGATAGATAGATAGATAGATAGATAGATAGATGATAGATAGATAGACAGAAAAGAGATAGATGATAGATGATAGATGATAGATAATAGAAGAGAGAGAGAGAGAGAGAGAGAGATGATAGAATACTTTACAATAAAAACCATTCAGGTTTTGCAAAACAAATTAAAAACTGATTAGAGTATTAGAAAAACAGTTCATTCCTAATTTTTTAGTACATGATTATGCTATAATGTTCTTTCTGCTAGTCTACAGGGCAGCATCAACACAGAACCAGGTAGTCGGCTCTATCCTGTGGGTGCCTGATACACAGCCAATCTCTGTGTATTCCAAGGAGATTGTGGTTCAAGGCCATACCAGGATTTGAAGATTTCTGGATGACCTTCAGAGAGTTATTTTCATATCCAAAATTACCCTACATGAGGCAGGTATTTTTTTTTTTTAAAAAAAAGATCTACGGTGGAAAATAATATGAGCACAACTAGAATTCATAGGATATAAATGTAATAAATAAAGAGTTCAGCCCATGCACTATGTCTAGTACTGCACATATACTTATTAGAAGCTGCACTCTCTCATCACAGAGAACCTAGATTCAGAAACACCGCTCTGCTCAGGGAGCATGAAAGCATTACAAAAATCAACTCTCGTGCATGAGTGGTGATTAGGCATGTAAGAAAAACCCAACATGGTAACTTGGCCAAGAGAGTTCGGGGGAATTGCCAGCAAGTGCCCCATCTGGACACATCATGGGAATCCAGAACTTTTTAGCCAGGCTCTGCCTGCAGCTGGTTTGTCAAAGAACTCCCAAGTTCTGTATTGGCACTCAGCTCCAGCAAAGTAGTTTTCCCAACTATACAAGTACTTGCTGTACCTTCTTCCCCGCTCTACCTCCCAAATCTTTATTACACTGGACTGTTGATGAGCTTAGCACTTGCCACGCAGAAGGAATGAGGTGGATTGAGAACTTCTGGAGAAAGAGCCAAGGACTCAAACAATCACTTAAAAAAAGCCCTGAGTGTAAATTAAAATTGTCTATTTGGGAAGAGTTGCATGTAATGTGTCCAAAGGCAATGGTGTAGGGTCAATGACCCCTTATTGTTCCTCATTCCCTTGGAGGAGATCCAGAGAAAGCAAACAGATACCTTTTGAGGCAGTGGCAGGGAAGGACTCACTGAGGACAGAAATATCCACCACAGAATATGAGAAACAGATGTTCCTATACCATGGTGGAATTAATGGTAGGGCAATAGGATGCCACTAGTATTGACAAACTCTTTTATTGGAAGGAATGGCCCCATCTGTGCTCATGCCAGGTTTGGATCTAATCTAAGCACCCCACAGGCTGGATCCGGCCCTTGAGCCTTGAGTTTGACACCCCTGGCTTAGAGGATCTCTCCTTGGAAAATGGGAAATGTGAGAATTCTTTCGCGCTTCCAGAGAAGAAATGGGATATAAATCAGAGGTGGTATTCAGCAGGTTCTGACCAGTTCTGGAGAACCGGTAGTGGAAATTTTGAGTAGTTTGGAGAACCGGCAAATACCACCTCTGACTGGAGATTTTACATATCCTTCCCCTGCCAGGCCTACCAAGCCAGACCCACAGAACCGGTAGTAAAAAAATTAGAATCCCACCACTGAGCTGGAGGCTGGAAATCTGACTGAGATCTGCCTTCCAACTCTTTGGCTCTCTCCTATAACTTAAACAAATCTTTCCCAATCTCAGCAACTTTAAAATGTATGGAATTCTGGGAATTGAAGTTTACACATCAAGTTGCTGAGGTTGAGAAAAAACTATCAGGCTGTAGAACAGGGGTGTCAAAGTCACATTGTCATGGTAGCATCATGTGACATATGTGGGCTTTTCCCTCTTCGCTAAACCGGACATGGGCGTGGCCAATGCAGGACGCATCTGGCCCACAGGCCAGGAGTTTGACAGCCCTGCTGTAGAAGGTAAGCTATGGTGTATTTTCCAGGGTCATCCTTTATCTTCCTTTTAGTCATATTTTGTCTTTTAATAGTCTGTTATTCCATTAATAACGCAAACATTTGTACTTTAAGATTTAATTGAATGTTTGGAATAGCTGTATTATTATATTTCTTAATGTAATTGGTTAATTCTTCCTAGCTCTTGACTCTTTTTTTATTTAATTTGGTTTGGATTTTTAAATGATTGGTAATGATTTAATGTTACAATTAAATTGTTCATTGAGCCACTTAGAGCTTAGTTATTGGAAGGGAAAGGAAAGTATACATATAAGCATAAAAGGATATGAAAGCATCGTTTATTATACTGTAGTTTAATCTACTTTTCCAAGGAATCTATATTACCCTTTAAATAATATTTAAACTAATCTGTCAGTGAATTAAATTCTGTTCCAAAAATCTCCTTCGAAGGCTGGCTTTGGCCCAAGTATCTGCAGCTGCTAACCATATCAGAAAGGCAAGAAAAGAGAAATAAGGGATGAGGGAAGAGATATATATGTGCAGGAACAATGCCATATCTTTGCGGTTAGTTTCACTTTCATGACAAAAGTCAAGGGGTTGTCCATTTTAAGGAAGAATTTAAAGGGGGAAATGGAACCACTCACAAAGCTAAGAGACTTCTAAGTATATGGAGTTGAAAGAAATACCTTAGGAAATTCCAAAGTCTCTTCCTCCCCACTCCCTCTCTTCATTACTAATTATGAGTTTTATGCATACACCTGATCATCTCACAGATGAAGAATATGAAAATTCTACAAAGTCTTTTCCTTGAAAATTTCTGATTATTTGGCTAGATTGGAGTATGACAGAATTCCTCGTTCATGCTATACAGAAGAGACTTGAAAAGAAGCCAGATGGAGATGTGAACTTGGATAATTCAGAATGAGGTCATGGATTGTGAGTTTCATTAGTGGTAAGAAGCTAAGGAGTTTCCTTCACCCAAGCAGGATGTTACTTAGGCAGAATTTGGACAAAGGAAAGATGCCAAATTTGTCCCCTGCACTAGGATGGGAAGGGAAATCTAGAAGGCAGCTTAGATAAGGAGCTTGGCATATATAAGGCTCAATATCAGCACAGGAGTCTAAATGTGGGTTGAACCTGAAGAGAGGTTCTGGATGCTACTATCCAAAGTGAAGAGCTGTGGAACAGGGATTTGCAATCATGTCTATGCTTGAGAGAGAGAACTAGGAAGGCCAACTTTGATTGGTGTTGCTTCCTTTAGGCAAACAATAAAATAGTTCACAACTCTGGTTTCTGGAACTAATTACTGTTTCTCTCCTGGTTTCACAAACTGTTGACACTCATTGGGACTTATAAAGCCCTATTTTTACAGCAAAGTCTCTTACTTTTTCTTTTTTTGTAAATTTTATTTGAGTTTTCACAAAGAGAAAAAAAATACAAATAAAACATCTTTTTTGAAAGTAGCGTAATCCTGGGTTACATTTCTTCGTACAGACATAAATTCAGGTTCATGCTCATTTTTATATTCTATTCCATATCTTATTACTATTTTACATTTTCTGCATAGCTTCTCCCCTCTTTTAATTTTCTCAGTTTTATTTTAATTATCTCATCTCAGTTCAAATCATTGTATTTATATTTTTTGTCTGTCCTGTTTCAATTATCTATTATCTTTTCTCATTAAACAAAATTTCTCCTGTAGTTACTGATTGGAGTATGACGCCTTTATATCTTTTCCCTAAAGTTGTAACATTCAATATAATACATAACTTCCATTCGGACTCTGCTTGGTACATTCTTAAAATACACACTGTATTCTTAAAAAAAGAAAATTTATAAATGTATATAATTAAAACAACATTCCATTCCAATTCAATTCTATCATTAATATTAATATTCATTAAAGTCTTAACATCTTTAACATTACTTTTCAGTTAAATATCATACTTCTATGGGAACAATTATAAGCTTTCCATAGTTAATTCCCCCCCTTCACTTATATTTTATAAAACATTAACTAATTAAAATGTTCCTGTTCCTTCCTAATTCAATTTTCTCATTTATTTTATTTCACTTATTTTATTCACAAACATTTCACTAAATTACACTAACTATTTTATCCCTCATTTTAATCATACATCGTTTCCAATTTTCTAAAGTTATTTTTATTACTAATATAACAATACAATCTTATGTACCTTTACAGAATCCCCTTTTCAGTTAGCTTTTCACCCATTATCTCTGAATAGGTCCTGTTTCTCTATATCTTGCTCCGGTCCTTTATAGCTTCTTTTCCTTTCCTTCTTCCCTCTCTTCTTCTCTCTTCCCTTTTTATCCCCTTGTCTCTCTACCTCTATTTCTCTCTTCTGTCTTCCCCTTTTCTGTTGCTTTCCAGTATTATACTTATTTTTTGAATTATTTTTCTTTTCTTTGGTTGTTTTTTTAAGTCTTAAATTCTCCATTCTCTTCCCCCCCACTTTCCTTTTTCTTCCCCACATAAAATTGCTTGTTCATTAAAGATGGCTTCTTCTTTGTCCCAGTCTTCTTGTTTTGCAGTCTTTTCTTGTTGTTTCTCATAGTTCCAAATCTCCATTTCTAAGAATTGAAAAATGAAGCCAAAAGAACCCTTCCCTTCTTGTGCATCTTCTTTGTACTTTTTAAGTTCCATTTTCAATTCATCCAGAAGTGGTGCCATTGTATAAATTTTTAAACAACCACCCGATTGATTTTAGTCATTCAAATATAATAACCAAGAATCCAAAGATCACCAAATAATCCAAATACATGCAAGCTGTTTCTTTTTTGCTCTTTGTTTCACTTTCTCTTCCTGGGGTTACTATTTAGTTGCAAAGTTTCAGTTAAAATATATCTTTTAGAAGTCTTGTTAAAGTTTTACTGTAGATTCTTTTTAATTCCAGGCAGTCTCCTCCCTTTTCCAGATCCTGCCCTTATTCTTTTTCTCTCCCTTCCTGCTTATGAAAAAGAAAATTTTTAATGTCCAGAAATCTGAATTATCCCTTTGGCATTTTGTTTTATTTTCAGCTTAATTGCCTATTGATGTCAAAGCGGATTTTTCTGATTTCTTATTTAAGTCTCTTACTTGTCAGTATAGGGAAGGAGAGAAGAAAAAAAAAGCCAAACCTTTCCCCTTTCACTTTCCTTCGCTGCTTCCGACTCTTCTTTGGGAGCAATGTTTTTTTTTGTAAGTTTAAATTCCAGGGTACCTTAGTTGTTGCTTTTTACAATTTAACCTGGTCAGCCAAAACTTTCACTTCTTATCTTCCTCCTGCACATTCTTTTCCGGCCGAGTTCTTCTTTGTAGTGGCCATTTCTGACCACCGCTGCAACCGCCTTCAGGAAAGGGAGTAATGGCCAGCTGAGGAGGAGAGATGCGGCTCTCCTCGACCCTGCTGGCAGTCTCTCCCCTCTTCACCACCTCTACCAGCCGGCTCGAGGCGCTCCAGCGGCGAGCCTAGAAAGAAACCGCGCACGATCACGGATTTCTGTTTGTCACCGAAGCCCTTCAAACCGGAAGACCAAAGTCTCTTATTTTTTTCTGTTGGCGTGGATGGAATTATGGTATAAATGTTTAAGAAGAATCCTGGTGGAGGAGACCAAAGGCCCATCAAATATATCATCTGTGTTCCCATAGAAGTCATCCAGAGGCCTCTGGATAACTCACAAACAGGCCATGGAAATAATAGGTCTCTGGTTGTTTTTGCTTTCCTGTAATTGATACTTTGCAGAAGACTGTCTCAGAGCATTAAATTTTCACTTCTAACTCATGCTAATGAAAACACCGCTGGGTCAGACTAAGTCTACTTCATATGTCTCCCACTCCAAAATGATGGGATAGTGTGTCACCCATTTTTGCCATAAAATGACAACAAAATGTTCAAGGCTGAGTAGCCCTGGGGATATAGATGGGATGCCTTTAGCAGGAAATGAAAGATGACACTGCACCAGAGACATCCTGATCTGTAATGGGAAATGTGGATGATTTCAAAGTCCTAGGAAACAATCAGATAAGAGAGGTAGGAGCCCCCAGTTGCTTAAAAGCCAGGAAAAGAAACTGAGGATGGACCCTCCCCAATTGAACAGATGGTTTAAAATGGCAGCAGAAAGTTGGATCTTCAGACTTGCAAGATTTTGTGAATGTAGTTTTACAATAAAGTAGAATTAGCTCATCTGCCTGGCTTACCCCGGAGGGCTGTTGGAATCTGTCCTTCCTCTTCCTTCTACAAAAGCAGCGAGAAGATGAAGGTGAGATGAAAGTGAGGATAGATTTATATCAGTGGTGGGATTCAAAAAATTTTACTACCGGTTCTGTGGGCGTGGCAGGGGAAGGACACTGTAAAATTTCCAGTCAGAGGCGGTATTGGC
>NW_020769348.1:8370067-8403784 GCF_900518735.1 Pseudonaja textilis
TTTTTTGTACTTGTCCTTTTTTTCTTTCAATTTTCCAGAGAGATCTTTGTGCAGCCATGCTGGTTTCTTCTTGGATTTCTTGTTTTTCTTTCTCAGTGATATTGTGCTGGTCTGGGCTTCTATGATCATACTTTTTAGAGTTTCCCAAGAATTCCAATCTGTCCAACATCATCAACTATGGGGAAAATTGCAACGAACTGTTATATAGGATGTGTGCTATAATGATGCTTGTAGTGGTGCTTGTATACTCTGGCACAGTTCCCAATCAAATGTCTTCTAACTTTTTGTCCCAGTAATATCAACCTATCAACCTACATCAAATCAATATTAACAGCATTTTGACAAAAATTATACCAGAGATGTTAAGGGATAAAATAAGACATCGAGGTGTGCTGTGGTCCTGTGAAGTGTTTTCATAGATGCTGTTATGTAGAGCAAGGGTCTCCAATTCACTGACCACGGACCAGTACCAGTCCATGGCCTGTTAGGAACCAGGCCGCACAATTGGAGGTGAGTGAACTTACTGTAAACTGTGCATGTGTGGGATCTAGATTGCATGCTCCTCCTTCTCCTCTAGTCCATGAAAAAAATCATCTTCCACAAAACCAGTCCCTGGTGTAAAAGGGTTTGGAGGTCACTGACATAGAGATTATCTGGATCTTTACAGATTGGAATTAGAGATTAGAATCAGAATTAAAGATCAGATGACCTCTAGATTGGAGTATCTCTGAAAATATTTCATGAGACTCTCAGTCTGCTGAGATCAATAATCCTGTCAGAGAAAAAGATATCCATATATCAGAGAACCCACTACCCTTCCCTAAAAGAATGTATAAGCAAATTAGTGTTGATTTTAAACTCTTTGTTGTTGTTGTTGTTTTTGTTTATCTGTAGTGCTTTAATCCAGACTCAGTGGCTGGAAACCATGGAATCATTTCTCAAATATCCATCTCTCAATCTGGAAATGATTGGAGCCTTTTAAGGGACAAAGACTTTTCTGATTAATTTTTGTTTGCTTATGGGAATATCAGTCTCCTGGAAGAGCTGCATCTGGTCTTGCATTGGACGGATGTTCCCGTGTCCAATACCCCCCTCCCCTCAAAGTTGAATAGGACACCCACCTGAGGAATCTAATCTCCTTCATAGTTGCAGCCAAAATGCCCACAGAGGCACAGTGCCCAAGGACTGGATGGAGGGGAGAAGTCCCACAGCAGATCAGTTGAAGCAGGCTCTTCCTCAATTCAGTATAGAGCTGGAAGGGTCCTTCTTGGAGGTCTTCCAGACCAACCCCTGCTCAAGCAGGAGACCCTATACCATTTCAGACCAGTCTCTTCTTAAAAACCTCCGGTGATGGAGCACCCACAGCTTCTGAAGGCAAGCTGTTCCACTGGTTAATTGTTCTCACTGTTAGGAAGCAATAGTAATAGCACTTAGACTTACTGTATATGCCACCTCACAGTGCTTTACAGCCTTCTCTAAGCAGTTTACAGAGTTAGTATATTGCCTCCAATAATCTGGGTCCTCATTTTACCAGCCTTGGAAGGATGTAAGGCTTCGTTAACCTTAAGCCTGGTGAGGATTGAACTGTGGGCAGGCGGCAGAGTCAGCCTGCAATACTGCTTTCTAACCACTGTGCCACCAAGGCTCTTAAGGAATTAAGGAAGTTTCTGCTTAATTCCAGATTGCGTCTCTCCTTGACTAATATCCATCCATTGTCTCTTATCTTGCTTTCTGGTGCTTTGGAAAATAATCCAAGGACCCTAAATTGTCTACAGGTAGTGTTTGATTTACGGCCAATTACTTAGTGACCATTCAAAGTCTGAAAAAAGGTACTTATGACCTGGATCCAAAGTTCTGGGGCAATTATATATCCACAACTATCAGCACTTATCATCACTTTATGGCCATTTGTAGCATCCTGTGGTCACATGACCCCAATTTCCAACAGTTTGGGTGAAAACTGGCAGTTACTTCTGGTTTTGGAAAAAAATCACATCCTTAATGAACCACTGATTTGCTAAATGGCCATGGTGTTCACGATAAGAACTGCAGCACTCGTTTTACAACTCGTGCAAATAAATAAATAAAATTGGATCGGTCGGATGATCAAGCCATTTCATGATTATTACAACTTACGACTCTAAGCCTCCACTACAGTCATAGCTCAAGGGTTACCCCTTGAAGGGATAAACTCCCAGTTTAATCCCAGAATTCCTAAAGGCTGTCTGCTTTAGCAGTGGGAGATGCAGGCAGTGTATGAAGACATGTCCTTTATAAAATCAGTGGTTGCCTTAAAGCAGGAAGGATGTGCAGATGAACCCTAGTGGTGTCCATGGAACTTACTGCACATATATAAACTAACTATGGCTGTAATCACAGGATGTTTCAGTGTTCCTGCAGCCTTCAGGGATGGAACCGTGGTATACCCTAAGACTTTGGCAAGGGTTAATTTTAAAAATCTTTTTGAGCATTGGCCTCATCTTGTAGTGGCACCCAATCCTCAAAAAAGCCCCTGAATGAGAAGATCTCAGGTAGCACTTGGTAGAATAATGTCTGTTTCCCTTGAAAACCAGCTGTCCACCATAGCAGCCTTGCAAATATGGCAGCCATACTTAACTGAGTTTAGTGTTCAAATGAATTCTGCAATGGGATTGCGTTCAGGAAACAGTGAATCAAGGGCAGATAGGAAGGACACGGCCTTCACACTTCAGAAAGGGGTTCAAAGCAGCCAACACGAGGCTTGAACTAGAGGCCCCTCATTCATATATCAGTTTAACTGAAGAACAAAACATCTTGCTGGTGTTTTTACAAAATTGGAATATTTGTTTTCTCTCATTCTCTTCTTGGAGATGGCCCATTCCAAAAAGGAGGGAGGCAGTTTCCTTGACCCGCACCAAGGGGTTGGAGCACACACTGCAGAGCGAGCCAGCAGCTAGGTTCGACATGTTCCAGGCCAGCTGGGCAGACTGAGTCTCATTCTCATTCTCTCTTTCTCCCCCTCACTTTCTTTCTCTCTCAGACAGAGGACGGTGTGTTCCATGAACGTCCATGTGCGCACGCGCATAACCGACAAAACAACCAACTCTATTTGGCTCTCCAACTTTCCTAAAAAGTCACCTCGGGCTCAGGATCAAGCTGAGAGAACGCAACCCAAGTGGAATTGGTTTGAATTAGAGGCCAGGGAAGTCAGCCTCGGGAAGGAAATTCAGCATCAGCCTTAATTAGATTTGTCACTTCTGCTGACATTAATTGTCCCGGAGTGACTCTTGTGAATTAGTCTGGGCCTCCATCATGGGTTCATGCAACCCAGCAGTTTGCAAACCTCCAACCTTTCAACAGACAATCCTTAAGCATCCCTGGATCCGACTTCTGCAGCGCCTTGGGTAGTGGGCATCTTCCTTAAGGAACGATGAATTTCCATAGGGCGTTTTCCAGACTGTGCGTGCTAACTGGGATCAGGTGGCTGGAGCAAACATTCCTGATGTGCTCTTCCCAGGGATGTCAATAGTCAGAGCAAGGCAAATACAAAAAAGCCTCAGGAAGGCTCAGGAAGGCTTTTTAAAAAGGGCTCCCTCTGGTGGCTGTCACCTCATAGTGAGTGACCCAAAGATTTGCCTGCAGATAACTCAAAGCATTTTTTAAATTTATTTCTAATTTATTTATTTGAGCATGAAAGAGTCACATTTTGGATACAGAATGGACGCACTCTGAATCACACAAAAGGACAAAGTACTTTTGCATGGTAGAGTTTTTTTTCCAAATGCAGCTTTACTTCGAAATAATAGGGCTATAGACTAGACGCTCAAAGAACATCCCAGAAGATTGTGGCAAAACACATTTGAATCAATCCTGGTGAAGCTGCGTGGTGAAGAATCTGAACCTGTTTGCACCAACAGACTTCCCAGCCTCCTGCTTTCTCTTGTTTGCAAGAGAGGCCCCTTTAACCAAATATGACAACCAGAATCCGAGCTATTCAAATGGTTCCCTAAATATATATTAAGCAATTGGTTCTAAACATAAAAGGGAAAAGAGGAGAGTGGAGAGAGTTATTTCTTCTGGTAAAAATTGAGGTTTTTCCACCCACACTATTCTGATGGGTTTGTTGTTGTTTCTTGTTTCGTTTAAAAGTAGAATCCACTCCCAGTTTGCATAGAAGGCTGGAACCCATCCACAGCCGTGATGTATTTCTCTAACATCTTCAGAATGCCACAAGGCTATTTTCTTATATTAATGGATAAGTTGTGTCTTATTGTGAAATATCTACTTTGGAGACCATATGCAACAAATTAGGGACTTTTTTCAAAAAAAGAAAGAAAGAAAATCAAGATAAAAGCCACTGCTCACTGTGAAAAGCAGAGTAAATCTGTCTCTTGCTTTAAAAACAAACAACCCCTTCCACCCTCCTATCTTAAGAACAGCTTCACTAGCTTAACCAAGTTCCATCCTACCAAATATCTTGATTCCAACTAGGAGAGGCTAGCCAGATGCTTCCAGGGAAAGCTGCAAACCGGTTGAAGACAAAAGTTCTTTCTTAGAACTTGGCCTCGCTATCTGTTCTTCAGGGGGATAGTCTGAAGATGAGGGGGCTCTATTGCTATTCTGGCAAACAGTTTTGTAAGACCCTGCTCTCAGCTACCCCACATCTCTTCTGCTCAGGAAACACAGAGCAGCTGGGGGGGTGGGGGGGAGGCTTGGATGTGCTTCTGCTGGGGCAGTGTTTCCCAATCTTGGCAACTTGAAGAGGAGTGGACTTCAACTCCCAGCATTCCCCAGCCAGCTTGCTGAGAGTTGAAGTCCACCCCTCTTCAAGTTGCTAAGATTGAGAATTAAATTGCTGAGGTTCCTGTGAACGCAGTTCTCACATCAAAGAACAGGAGAAATACTTGTAGGGCCCTGTTCTGGGGAAGGAGATAGCCCCACCCATCAAGATGGTCTTGATACACTGGATCCAGATATGTATGGTCTGGATGAACTACAAATGTATATTGTGTGTGACATTCTGATTGATTCCTTTGGTCACCGAGCCCTCTCCTTCTCTGTGAATTGTCTATTCTTTACCAAAGAGTGCAGTGGTGTCTTTGGTTGCTCCCAGGCATGGCCCCCTTCCTTGAGAACATACAAACATGTGAAACACGGCCAAATCCAAAGTCTGATTTTTTCTTTCTTTCTTGAAGACCAACCCATTGTCTGTAATCCCCCAAAGGTCCAACTGGAAAGGAACGTTTTGGTCTGCCTTCTAAACAAAGACAGTCCTTCCCTGGTATGCTTTTCTAGGGAGAACGTGCCAGAAAATGAAGTTATACTCTGCATGAGCTCAGAAACCACCTCACCTTGGTCATCATGGTTGTAATTTTTTTTCCAGCATCCTGAAAACAAAGTCCACAGCTGAACTCATGGGTCAGAGGCTGACCTCTGGCTTAAGTAAAGTCTGGCAGTTTGTTCAATAAGAAACATAGTCAAAAGCCTTGGTCATTCAGTTGTTCTTGGACCCAGTACCAGGATATCAAAACACTTGCAGCTGTTTCTGACTAAGCGAACCTCGACTTTAATCCAGTAACGGGGCATTCTGGGGCTGCCACCAGCTGTGGGACATTCTCTTCTCACTAGATACGGTCACCTTGCCCTGTGGCTCTCCCTCCCCATGTTGTGCATGGGCTTTCTTTGAAACATTCTCCCTGGACACTGAGTGGGGATCAGCTGGAGACACTTATACCCCCATTTTCTTTGCAAGCATACCTAGTGCTTCTCCCATCCTTTTTATGCGGTTTCTGGAGAAAGAGCCAATACGCTCTGCCAGCCATTTTCTAAGCCTCTTTGTCTTGCTTTGGAGAGCCCTGAGTGTCTGGAATGCAGCACCTGGAGGTAAATATAGAGGCTATTCATGAACAAATCTGTGCCTTATGTCACCCTTGGAGACTGCCAAGGCCTAATCCAGAATGGCAGGCTCTTGGCAGGTAGGGAACAGGGAGGGCAGAAGCGTGCGAATAAAAGCATCATCAGAAACAGAGCACTTCAAGGGGGACTGGATGCTCCTCCAAAGACATTTCTTTCACGGATTGTATTTAATCTATTTTATGAAAAGGTCGAGACGGTACGAGAGGAGCAGCCACCCATACAATTAGACTGGGAAGAATCCATAGATAGACACCAAGTTATCAGGTTGCCCTAAGCTAGTGTTTCCAACTTTGGAAACTTTTAAGAAGTATGTATTTCAACTCCCAGAATTGGGTGGGTGAGTAATTCTGGGAGTTGAAATTAAAGTTGCCAAGATTGAAAAGATACTGCATTAAGCTGTGGTGTAGGTTGCTGCTTGGCTTTGGTTGATTGTGATAGGAAAACCTGCTCACTTTGCCAATCATGGTTATGGTTTAGAATATTGTGAGACCTGATTGTAGTTTCTATACTAATCCACTGTTAAATGCCGTGTGCAATGGAGATTACACATATGAGTTTTTTAAGCCCAAGGGCAAGTAGCCAGATAAAAGAAGAGGGTGCTGTTCTTTTAGAACTCCGCGTATGCTAAGGAACACATCTTCTAACAAGGACTGTTGCTGCATTCAAGCCTCCAACCCTTTGGCTCCTCTCTTCCTCTCGGTATTCTCATCGTTTGAGGACCAAGGCAATTCCAAGAGCTTCTCCAACAAATCTGTGGGGGGTTGAGAGGCTCTTTTATAAATGCTGCAAATTTGGACGATAAAGCTATTTACATAAAGAGCTATACATATGCTGAGATACCGTGAGAACCAAGCTTTGGTACATGGTACAAAATGATGCCTTTTGTTTTAAAAGTAAACAAATTCCGTATTTTCATAGCTGTGAAGATAAGTATGGAATTGTGTGATTGAAAAATTTAGTTCCAGAAGCCAAAATGGTGTCTGAAAGAGATTTCAAATCCTTGGCTGATGGAATTCTGTACTTTCAGTGATTGATAAGACCACCAAACCAAATTATGCATAATAGCAAGCGGTTTGCGAATAATAATGTTAATAGTAATAAACACAGCAGCTATGAAATGTGCTTCTCTGGGAATTGTGTGTGATTGTCTCTGCCTTTAGAAATTCTGCAAAGCCAGGCCATTTTAGGTCCCTATTGCTATTATTTGACTTCTAATGCACTTGTTTTTGTTCCATGTGTTATGTTGTTTTAAATTATAAACTATCTTGGGTATTGTACTAAAAATTGGGCTAAAAAGAAATGTTGTTTTATTTTCTTGAACTACATAACATACATTCTTTGTTCCAATAGTCAAATGTTTATTTCTTCTGGGGATCTTGATTTCTGAATGCTTCGTTTTGAAAGTGGGGGGGGGGGGGAGAGAAATATGAGAGGATGAGAAGTCTGACCTGAGGACAAGATTTGTCTTTGGGCAAGAAGCTACAATATGTATCCTTTCAGTCTGGTAGTACTTAACCTTAACATGTCTAATGTCTATTGACAGATCTTTCATTCTCCACACATTTGTCTCATCTCCTTTTAAAGCCAATGGAGTTAGCAACCATTATCTCTATGCATCTTCTGACAAAGAGTTCCAGAAGTTTAATTAAGGAAGTCTGCAAAAGTTACATTCCTCAGAAAGAGATTACAAGACAATTCTGAGAGATCTCTTATGCAGAGAGGGAGGATCCAGCCAGCCAAAGAAAAAGACCCAGTTCACTTCTCCTGTATCAATGCCAAAATTATGGAAATCAGACTCATTTGTCAAGAGATCCCGATGCTGGCTGTGCGTTATAGCAAATAACATGTAATTGTGCAGCCATTGAAAACTTGAGCATATCATTTCCATATTTTAGTATCTGATCACACTGCTTAATGTCTCTAAAATATCAGGCTTGTTGGATTCAGGCATGTCCTCTTCTTCTTTCAAGGACAATATCTAATTCCTTCCATGGGCAGAAATGGGAATGATGTATATGGAGGGAGGGAAACAGAGATAGAACAACTTGGTCATTCGGCTATTGAAGATGCTCATTCCTCTTTTATGATGGAATTCTTCATGACAGAATTCTTGTTTTCTAAAGTCAGACTATTATAGTAACAGCATCAAAAGCAGGTTCAGGTTCTCAGAACAATAAGCGATCAAGTCCAGGGGTCTCCAACCCTGGCAACTTTAAGACTTGTGGACTTCAACTCCCAGAATTCTTCAGCCAGCTGGCTGAGGAATTCTGGGAGTTGAAGTCCACAACTCTTAAAGTTGCCAAGGTTGGAGACCCCTGTTCTACTCTACACTCCGGTTCTTACATATGAATCCTACAAGCAGGAGAAGCAAGAGAAGCTTCTTCACACGGCATGAAGATCTATTATTTCCTTCCCCTTATTTTCAGAGGTAGCCTGTTCCTGGATCTGGAGGCTCCAGGTAGCCATGATAATTAACATCCCATTTTCTTCCTCAAAGAAATCTTCCCTTAAAGGTTATTTAAGCCAGTGGGGGTTTTTTTTTCCTCTCCTTCTACATCTTGCTACGGTCAGTTCTCCAAGTGCTCTAAATGTGCTCTCCTCAGTTTCACTGGAAGCATTTGCTTTGGGGTTGGGACAGGCGTCCCATGCTTCTGGCTCCAGTCCTGATTAGCTGGAGGCTTTGCTCCCCGGCAAGGATGCTGGGTAGACTTACACCCCCCCCCCCATTTTTAGACTTGGGCCCTACCATTCCTTAGAAAGTCACTACAAGGGTCTCCTGCTGCTCACTTTTTTTTTAATGGTGGGGGAGGCGGGGAGCAAGTTGAGATTAGTTGGAGATGGAGATTAGTTCTGAAAGGGATGCCAAGTGAGGCAAGAACATGCCAAGCCTGCAAGGAGCCAAGGTCAACAAAACTTCAGTCGCCTGCGGTCCCAGCATGAACAGCTCTTGGAATTAGCCAGTCTTTCATCTTCGCCCTTTTTATTGGAGCCCTGACTTCAGCAAGGAAAGATGTTTTTGGACTCTGAGCAAAATATATCCTGTGAAGCTTCTAAACATAGTAAAGGGTGACTCACAGAACAGACACTTGGCGCTTCACTGGGCTTGAGCACACAGCCTTGGCAAATCTCAGGTTGATTCCCTCCTAGGCCATCCTTGTGTCTTTGACTAAAAACAGAATTAACTTAAATGAAAGTAAGCCTACATGATTTTGAAAAGACAAGCAGTCGCTAACCAATGTAGGTGAGCTACTGTGAGGACACAGAATATTCACAAACGTTCCAGAGTTTATCTTTCTTAAAGGAAAATGCTTTTCCAGTTGCTTTACCACTTTAACAGAATAACAAGTTGGAAGGCACCTGAAGATCTTCTAGTCGAACCCCACTGTTCAAGCAGGAGACTCTATATACCAGGGGTTTCCAAACTTGGCAACTTTAAGATTTGTAGACTTCAACTCCCAGAATTCCTCAGCTAGTCATGCTGGCTAGGCAATTCTGGGAATTGAAGTCCAGAGGTCTTAAAGTTGACAAGTTTGGAGTCTCCAGCTTTATACCATTTCAAACAAGTGGTTGTCCAATCTCTTCTTTAAAACTTCCAGTGTTGCAGCATTCACAATTTCTGGAGACAAGTTGCTCCATTTATTAATTGTCCTGTCAGAAAATTTCTCCTTTAGTTCTAGGTTGGTTCTCTCTCTCCTTGATTAGTTTCCATCTGTTGCTTCTTGTTCTGCCTTCAGGTGCTTTGAAAGGTAGAGAATTTTTTGGAGAAATGGGGTTGTGAATTGGCCACCAAAATATTTGTGGGTTGTTCTTTTGTATTTTATGTTCTTTTGAAATTTTGAATAAAGTTTTGTGGGGTGAAAAACCCTAGTGCCCTGCTTCTAGTACACAGTTCTGAATAACAATAATTGCTCCACACACGTTGATAATTATAACACTGAAGATACGGCTTTTCTCAATGGATTGATTCATTCAGTTTTAGTTCCATCTCTTTTGTTTCACAATCTTGGCAACATTAAGATCTGTGGATTTCAATTCCCAGAATTCCTCAGCCAGCATGCTGGTGGGGAATACTGGGAATTGTAGTCAACAGATCTTAATATTGCTGAGGTTGAGAAACACTGCATTAATGATAGGATAGAAATGTAAGCTTCCTGCAGTGTGTTACCTGCAGTTCAAAACATACGCTATTAAGAGTAATGGGTGAAATGTTGTGGGTTGCTTATCAGCTTAGTGACTAGACATATGGATTGCTCTACATCTAGACAGTGACAGATGCTCTATCCTCTTTTTCTTCTGCCCTGCCAGAGATTTAATACTGTCTGACGAGAAACATTAACTTTGGCCTGTAGAAGAGCAAGTTATCAAGCCATCTTTACCCTAGCAAAAGAAGAAAAATCAGGAGTGTGGTTGCACTTTTCAAACTAACACATTTTACTAAAACGTATATAAAACGTGTTAGCCTGAAAAGGTACGTCCATATGTCTTCTGATTTCAAGCTATCATAGAGCAACACAATCCTTCTCCTACAATATCTTAAAAAAAAATAGAAAAAAGTATGTTATACTCTGAGATCTTTTTTGGCACAGAAATCTGAGAAACTATACAGAAAAATAACCTGACTGAACATCTGAGCACATTTTAAAGTTATAGTACTGGATTACCAAGGAAACATTAAAACAAATTAAATGTGGCCAGCTTTACCATGGCTGGCTGAATACAAACCTAACAGGTTAAGCCAAGATCAAACAAACCACATTTGGCTGTGTGAATTCACAGTAAATAGTGCCATTGCTTAGGGGCAATGGGGATATCTGCAAAAAAATGTCTGTGCAGGAAAGAGATGCTTGAGGTTGCAAGTTGGCGATGAACTCTGAATTACCTGTCCCTGGTTTATAAAGACACAGGTGGCAGCTTTTCTAAATGTTCTCATTTCAATCAATCGTGTCTTGCCAATGCATGTTACGGTCATGATGTAATTCCATTTGTCCAAATTCAGTACCAGATATCTGGCTTCTTACAAGGTATGATTCTGAAATCTAATACCATTCACATTTGTAAACCCTGCAAAACAACCACCACCATGAATTTGTAGGCACATTCCAAGCCACATCCAGATCTAAGATCTATGCCAATCTCAGATCAGTGCCATCCCCATTTCTCTGTAATGCTGTGGTATGGCACTTTGGAAAGTTGGGCTAACAACATTTAAAGTCAATTCCTGTGAACACAGCTTGGCAACATTTTCTCGAACTGTGGGTGGATGGCATCAGTGGTATTCAAATGTTTTTACTACCGGTTCTGTGGGCGTGGTGTGGCGTGGCTTGGTGTGTGTGGTGTGTGTTAGGAATCTGTCCACCAATTAGTTGTGTTGGCAATACATAAACCAACAATGTATGTTTTGTAGCTTTAAGACAAAATCACTGTATTGATTTGTACTATGCTCCGATTGGTTGATTGTATTGCAGATTGCCATAAGAGGGAGCTAGAGATCATGGCTTGTTCTCTCTGACATTCTGCTCTATCTGACATTCTGTATCTCTGACATTCTGTATTTCTGACATTCTGTTGCTATCTAAGGTTCTCTGTTGTGCTTATACTTTGATATCTTTGTTTACTGTAAATGATAAAGGCAACCGGTTAGAAGACTTTGTAATTGGATATTTTTTGGACTGTTAAATGTATATGACCTGGACAGTTTATGGGACTGTGCTATTTCTTAAAGTAAACTTTAACTCAGTTTAGTGTATCTGTGTGTGGCTGTATAATTATTCATAACTACTCTCATAAATGTTTCCATGTGCATATCCTTGTTACTCAAGGGTTATTCTGTACATATCATAACAGCATGCTTGGTGGGCGTGGCTTGGTGGGCGTGGCAGGGGAAGGATATACTGCAAAATCCCCATTCCCTCCCCACCCCACTAACCTGCTTTCCAGCTCCGTTCTCCTGTGCAGGGCAACAAAAGAAGACCCAGCTGATCAGCTGGGACTCAGGAGGTAGAGAATAGATGAGGGCGGGGCCAGTCAGAGGTGATATTTGTCGGTTCTCCAAACTACTCAAAATTTCCACTACCGGTTCTCCAGAACCTATCAGAACTGACTGAATATAACCTCTGGTGGATGGTACAATAGTGTGAACTCCAACTTATGTCACCTCCTGCAATTTCTCTCCTGCTTTTGCAGCAAATGACCTTCCACCATCCACCATCTCATCTTCCTCAGTCTCCCAAGGCCTGAGTTTATAACTCTGCCCTCAAAAAGATCAAATTATGTTTTTCCCTTTTCCCCTCCTTGCTGTGAAACCAAGAGGAATGTGTTCTTGGCTGACTGGCCTGGGTGGGGGGGGAGGTGCGTTGTTGTTGTTTTTGCACTCCCCACAAGGCAGATGGAAGATACAGGTACTCTTCATTTAACAACTGACTTGTATAGCAGCATTTGTAGTTATGGCAGTGATGAAAAAGTCACTTTAAAACCGATCCTTGCATTTATGACCTTTGCAGGTCTGTAAAGCAAAGAAAACCTGAAGTAAGATTGTAAGCGCAGTTGTGGTTTCACTTAGTGACTGCTTCACTTAACAACCAAGTTGCTGATCCAAATTGCGGTCACTAAACAGGGACTATCATCTACATTCCTTGCTCATGGACATGACACGGTTTCTGAGAAGTGGAGTTACCCTTTCCTTGCTCTGTCAAAAGTCACTGATTGCCAGCCACTCCCGTCTCCTCCTTGAAATGGCCTCCTGCTGTCTCGACACCCCTCAAATTCCGCCGTGCTTCTTGGGCCAATTCCTCCCTCGCACCCCACCCCATCCTCAAGAGGAAAGCAAGTTCGTGTGCAACTTGTGTGGTTCCTCTTGTGCAGCCGCTCGCAGGCTCCCCTCAACCTGTCTCACACATCCCGGCATGCTCGTGTTGCCATGTTTTGCAAATCTGTCCTGCAGCTGCAGAAGAACCGAAAGAAGAAAAGGGGTTTGGGGTGGGTGGGGGGTGGAAGGTGGAGGGAAAGGCTCTGTTCATTCAGAAGCAGAATTCACATCCGTCCAGACAGGCCATCTGGAGCTATCCTGAGCCAAATGGAAAAAGAGAGAAACCCACTTGAGAGACAGAAAAGCAAGATGGAGACCCGCGAGGCTGGGCCCACAAAAGGCAGGGTTGCCTCTAATTGAGGGCACTTCAGTTGCTTTTTGGTCAGTGACCTGAGGAGTTCTGCCAAGCACATAACAGCTGGATGTGAAAACATCTGGCTGAGGTCTCTCTCAGTCTGGCCTCTTCAGAGATGGTGCGCCATCAAGCTGTATGTTATTGACGGAGCAAGCCAATATGCTTTGTACAGTACTTTCCTTTGCAAAACTTGTTTGCTTTCGCCTCGCCCTTTCAAAACTTGTAAAAGTCTGCATGGGTGTAGAGACAGTATCTCATTCCTAAAGCTGGAAGGAAGGAAGCCTTTCAGGATAATTTGCATATTTGGTGTGGCAATGTGTGGCAGCCATTTTCCATTTCAGAGAAGCCAAAAGGCCCAAGCCCATGCCAGGGTCACAAAATGTTCAAATAAGGACAACACATTGGCACCTCTTTTGTGGTCTGCCAAGCTTCATTCCCCACTTGAAAATGGAAAAGTTCTCAGTTTTCAGCAGCTCTTTAAAATTGGAAGATAGGTGGCATTTTACAAAGAGAAGTATAGGTCTGTAGCAGTGGCATATTCATTCTAGGTCGGCCTCATAGAAAAGGCTCAGAAAAGGTAAAATGGCAGGAGACTGAAAGCTTTGAGTTAGATTAGTACAGCACATTAATGGCTGCATTGTTCATATAACAGTCTGGACTCTGTGTGTGTGTGTGTGCGTACGTGTGTAGGAGATCAGAAGAGTCAAGTTGACAGCTTAACAATACAAAAACAATGCAATGACATGTTATAATTGATGACTATGAAATGAATGATATGATGATGCTCGAAAAGGATGACATGAATTTATAATTAAAGTCTAATAAGGAGCTAACAATAATATAATATGCATAGTTGACTTATATAATATGAATTTTAATTTACATTTAGAAGGGAAAGACTGTTGATATTGTGCACAAAAGATATGTACCAACCAACACACTGTACAATTGAAAATATGGTTTTATTTGATGTTTTATGTTTGCATTTGTTAATGTCTGTTGTTAAAATAAATAAAAAACCTTTTCATAAAAAAAGCAATCAAAGACCAGCTCTTTCAACATGCAACATGGAGAGGCAGAGCTTCAGTCACATGTTCACAAGCGCCTTCTTGGCTGTGGGGACAGTTCTCCTGTGCGGCTCAGCCTGTCCTATGAACCCAGCATGGTCACCCACAGCTCCTGATGTTTGATGCTCCACTGCACAAAAGAGCACTGTCCCCATCATGCCACAAAATCCACCCCTTTGGGACACATATAGGCAAAAGGAATGAGGTCTGTAGAAGTAGTCCTCAACTTAAAACCAAAATTGGGACCATGTCCATTGTTAAGCAAGACAATCTGAGTCCTCATTTCACTGACCTCAGAAGGATGGAAGGCTGAGTCAACCCTGAGTCTGGTGAGATTCAAACTGCCAAATTGCAGGCAGCTGGCAGTCAGCAGAAGTAGCCTGCAGTACTGCATTCTAACCACTGTGCCATGGTGGCAATCATATAACCCCAGGACACAGCAACAGTTATAAATACATGCCAGTTGCCAAGCACCCAAATTTTGATCATGTGACCATAAAGATGCTGCAATAGTTGTAAGTGTGAGGTCAATACTATGGTATCATAGTAACAGTTGCTAAATGAATGTTTGTAAGTTGAGGACCATCTGTATTGTATTGATGCCACCCCACTCCCCCAAAGATTGCTCAAATCTAGTTTGTGTTTATTAGATTATGTTTCAATGCCTTGGGCAAACCCAGATAATAACTAATTCAATAATCAATGTAAGTATGCAGGGCAAGCAACCAAAAACAAATGGGATGATATAGAACCTGCTAGTGGGAACTATGGTGCCTTCTGGCACAATTTTTGTAACTGGCATCTACTGCCATTTTGTGTACAAGCAAACTTCCCATGACACCCATTTGGTGAGACCACCTTTGCCATGTTTTCCAAATTCTAGCTGTGCTCACTGGTCCAAAAAAATAATGACATGCTGCTCTCCCTGTTCCTCCAGCCTTCTCTGTCCTCAACAGCCACCCCAGCAGCTTTCTATTTGATGATTGCTTTGCCCCCCAAAAAGAAAAAGAAAAACTGTTTGTTTTTACTATGATTCAACGATGAAGCAAAATAAATATTTGACATAACTCCCACAGTGATTTTTAAAAGACAACAAAAGCATTTACCCTCTAAGGAACATGTCACTCAGTGTTGTTTTCACACTGCTAAGAGTCTCAACTGGAACGCCACAGAGCTAAATCCTGGGCTTTGTGCTGTTTTTATCAATGATCTGAATGAAGAAGTTAAAGAGACACTGAAAAACTTTGTTGGATGACACCAATTGGGAGGGGTGGCCATTGCTGGCTGGGGACTTCTGGGAGTTGTAGTCCACACATTTTCGACTTGCCAAGGTTGAGAATCATTGCTTTAGGTGAAACAGGAAAGTTTCACAGAGGTCTAAGCAGGCTTTCATTGTGATAACAAATGGGTAGGATGGAATTTAACAAGGAGGAATTGTATGTTTGTACATCTGGGTAGCATAAAATGTAAGGCACAAATAAATGATGGCTTGGCAACAGGAAATGTGAAAGGGATCTGTCTTCCCTTGTCAAGCACACATTAAATATGAGCCAGCAACATCATGCAGTAGCTAAAACAGCAAAAGGTACCTTGGGATGCATTAACAAAAGCAGAGAGTCCAGATCAGGGGAAGTAACTCTGTCCTCATCTGACCCCGTTTAGAATCCTGTTTTTAGCACTCCAGTTTAGACAGGAAAGTTCTGAAACCACACCTTATGAGGTATGATTACAAGATTCAGGTACATTTTAGCCTGCATAAAAGATGACTAAGGGAAAATATGATAGTAATCTTCAATATATGAAGGACTGCCAAACAGCCTATGGCCTCAAATGGCAGTTTAGAACAGGGGTGTCAAACTCAAGGCCCAGGGGCTGGATTTGGCCCGTAGGTTACTAGGATCCAGTCTGCAGGGCCGCCCTGGAAACAGTGAAGAACCAGCCTGTTTTGTTTCTGCCAGAGAAATGAGCTCCTGAGATCCATTTTTGGCTGCCATGGCCTCCTGCAACCCTCTGTCAGTAAATACGGAGCTCGTGAGGGTCGCATGCAGCTGAACTCTTGTTTTCACTAGCAGAGGAGCGCAGAGCACTTGGGCCACCACAGGCGCCCCCAACAGGAGTGTTGTCAATCTGGCCATGCCCACCACAGCCCACAGAGGTCAAACACACCCTGATGCAGCCTTCAATGAAATCGACCTTGATACCCCTGGTTTAGAGCAAGAATTGGTCAGAACCTGCTGAATACCACCTCTGGTTCCCACCTATGAAAAGTACTTGTCCCAATGCTCCTGTCCCTGCGGTGTTTCCTCTAGGGCAGGAGTGTCAAACTCAATTTCTTTGAGGGCCACATCAGGGTTGTGTTTGACTGGGAGGCATGGCCGGTGGGGGGGCATGGCCAGTTTGGCATCGCTTGTGTGATCAAATGGTACTTTTGCTAGTAGTTTGTTTTGCTAGCACTGTGCCCAGGAGGGCCACGCACAGCCCTCACGAGCTCCATTTTCACTGGCAGAGGCAACACAGGCTGGTCCTTCACTGTTTACAAGGCGGCCCCGCAAGCCAGGTCTAATCACCCCACGGGCAATAAGGCAATATTTCTCAACCTCCACAACTTAAAATGCACTTCAGCTCCCAAAATTCCCAGCCTAAAGCTGGAAGTTCCAAATCAGCCTCATTTATGAAGTTTTCTAGAAACTCCAAAATACTGTGGGACATAGAGGTCCAGTGTTGATCTTACGTAAGTCAATGTATAATTTGTGTGAAGAAAGGGCCTTAATTTTTATCTTATCATCCTCTTAGCACACTTTAAGCAAAGCACTGTGCTGGCATAATTATCATTTTATCAATGGGCTTACAAGGATCTCAAGAGGCTCTCTTGCAATTAAAATGGATGCTAGAACTTAGTGTTTCATGTTATACCTTGCTTCTCTCTCTCACTCTCTCTCTCTCTCTCTCTCTCTCTCACTCAGAAACATGGAGATTCATCCATAGACCCTAGCATTGAGTGCCACGTCGCTACAGCTTCTTGGCAAGTCATCTAGTCTTTCTGGCCAAATAAGCAAAATAGATTTTATATGCAATAAAATTGACTTTTCTAATTTAAATGTGTCCATCCATACTGTTGGAAGAGTCTTCCCTGTGCAGAAAATGCTCCTTTTCCTTAACATGCTACTTATGCACATAGACATATTGAACAAAATTAGAGAAATTAAAATCAGATGACACAGGAGGGCTGTAGGGTACCAAAACAGGTATCTGTGGACATATTGGTTCCCTTGAGACTATATTGCTCATTGCTGAAATAGAGTCAATCAGAAAATACTAGTCGAGCATTTTGTTCTTCAATATGTCCACCAACATTTTAGCTAATCTACTCTATGACATGGGGCTATAGGCATCCAGATAACCAGTGAAGGGAAGCAAATGGCTAAGGTTTACTCTATCATGGCATGTGTGTTTTTTATTATCTAAGAAATCTTATGGAGCCAATATGGAATTAGAGTAAATTCTTGGAAACAAAACTGAGTCTGGAAACTGTATTGTATTTCAATACAGTAAATCTTGAAAATTTTGAAAAAGTAGATGTGATGGCAAAGGGATCTGATAGGCATCATTTGGAGGGCTTGCAAAACTAGAATCATGACTAATTTACATCCTGTTAATTTTTCTCCTGGGTGATAATTTTGAACCAATAGGCTGTTTTTCAGAAATGGATCACTACTGGACTTCTATCGAGGATGTAGACATCTAGACATGAACTAGACATCTCTCAGGGAGCGAGGACAGCAATTAGGTGGAGATTGGCAGTCTGACAGCGAATTCTACCTGGTGAAATCTGTCCAGAAAAAGGAGAGATTATGAGATTTCCCACCTGCACTCCAGACACCTATTCCTTATGAATAAACAGCAGGAACTTAGGTTTTTGCAGTTGAATTGTGAGTCAAGTTTCTGGGAGTTGAGTGATTTCAAGTTCACAGCTGTAATATAGCCTGTTTGGATATTTTCCAAACCTTATTGCTTATGCGCTTTTGGAATTACTTTTTAATTGCTTTTCAACTATTAACAACCTTTGGATCAACAAGTTTTATAGCGCTCACCAGATAGGTTTCATTCAATCCATAGAATAATAGTTTTTAAATACAAGAGTAATAACTTTAAAATATTTTTGTGGAATAAATACCATAAGTTGATTAGAATATTGCTTCTGAAAAGTTATAAACCAACTAAGGGTCCAGATGAAATTGAAATAAGATTTTTTTAAATTAATGATAAGAATCCCTGTGGAAAAATGCTGTTATTTTGAATTCCAAATAAAAAACAAAAAGGCCTAATAAGATGGGACCAGAAGGAACTAACGTATTGGATTTATAAAAGAGAACTATTAAGGATTTGAAGGATTTAATAAGAAAAGACAAATAGCAAATGAAATGAAATCAAGTTCTATGACATTATTTGAAGATATTTGATATTGTTAAAATAATAGGGAAGGAAGGAATGTACAGTTGGTTTATTTGATCACAGTTAAAATAGATACGTTGTTATCTCTGATAACCCTTAATAGACTTTTGTTGACCAGAACTGAATGACAAGACTTTAAGTATTTGCTTATAGATAAGAGGTGAGATGTGGGAAGAAGAGATCATTTGTTATATTGTAAGCAAAGGTGATAAGTCACTAAAAATGTTTATACCCTGTGAGGAAGGGGAAAGTTACTATTGAACATTGGCATCCTCCAGGAACAATTGTGATTGCCATCTTGACTTTTTTGACAGTTTTCCTCACTCTTCCTATAAATAACTCTGCTGCTGGATAGAGTTTTGCCATTATGGTGCATTTTCATCTCTTTCCTTTTACAATTCCATTAATGTTAATTTCTAAAGTGCTGTAGCATCTGTTCCTACAATAGTTTGCCTGTGTGCTGGGATCATAGTTAGATGGTCTGGCCATTCTAAGGTGTTCCATCATTGCAAGGGTTGCCAGGTATATCTTAATAGCTAATAGAAAAGACTCATTCTTAAATTCCCAGGCCACCTCCATTAAAAATGATGCAAAATGGTCTTTTTTAAAAAAAATACTGTCTTAATTTCACAATTTGGTTTTATTGTGGATTTTATACTTTGATTTATATATGTGTTGTTGTAATAAAACCAAAATAGAAAACATACCGAATCAAATAAATAAAAAGCAAATAAAACACACACACACACATAGACCAGGCTTTTATCCATAGCAGAGAAGACATTTTATTCTGCTTTTTTATGGTTTTTTGGGTTCCTCTTTTTGCCAAGATTACAACAAATTGAAAAAAAGAATTCAACATTTTATTTATTGATATTTATAGTTTAACTTCTTTCTAGAATCCAGGATGGCTTATATATATAATGTGCACAATATAGAAGATATTTCCTCTCATAATGCACCAAAATAGCTCTGCAGTAGTGTCTTTTTTTGAAACCCAGAGAAGAGCTGGCATGTCTTCTTGGATCAAACCAAGGTCCATCTAATCCGACATCCTGTTTCCAACAGCTGCAAGCCAGATGCCTCCAGGAAGCCCACAAACAACTTATGAAGGCATAAAGTTTTGCTCTGTTGGTGGTCCCCCCCTCCTGTTGGTTTTCAGAGGTATATTGCCTCTAAACATGGAGGTTTCATTTAGCTAACCCAAAAATCTCTCTAGCTCTGCCTCCTGTCTCCAGTGGCATTAGTTGGTGGATTAGATATTTTCAAGACAGGGCCCAGAGGCAATATTCATCCTATTATTTCTTCCCTTCATACAATGCTTAGAAGTAAATTGTTTCCAAAATGTAAGCTCCCTTGTTGGAAAATAATATATTTTGTGGTTTTGCTGCTGAAATGTTAATTTTACAATAATTTCCCCTTCCTTTGCTTATTGCAATCCAAGATTTGTTCTGATCCCCACTCAGTCACAAAACTGAAGCCAGTCATAATATCTTAGATTTTCCTGACAACAACCCTACAAGGTTGACTTATGACACGAGTGTCAAATTTGCGGTGTCACGTTGCCGTCATGTAACATATTGCGATGTTTTTCCTTCGTGGAGCTGGAGTGGGTGTGGCCTGCACGTGACTCATCCAGCCCGTAAGCTGCAGAGGTGGTATTCAGCAGGTTCTTACCAGTTCTGGAGAACTGGTAGCAGAAATTTTGAATAGTTTGGAGTACCACTTCTGACTGGCCCCGACCCCATCTATTCTCTGCCTCCCGAGTCCCAGCTGATTGGCTGGATCTTTGTTTGTTGCCCTGCACAGGAGAACGGAGCTGGAAAGCAGGGTAGTGGGGTGGGGAGGGAATGGGATTTTGCAGTATCCTTCCCCTGCCACACCCATCATGCCACGCCCACTAAACTGGTAGTAAAAAAATTTGAATCCCACTACTGGTGAGCTGCCAGTTTGGCACTACCCTTGCCTTATGAGTACTGCATGGAAATAATAGTAGCAAAAGAGAGGGGACAATAATTACCAAAAAATCAGCATCTATTATGTGTTATTCATTGATCAAATAGTTATTTCATGTCTTATCTATACCAACTGAAAATACTTTACAGCAATATACAAACAGTAATACAAAATCAAAGTCAATCCATTAAAAGAAGATAAATATTAGGCAACTTAATGGTGTAAAGGAAGGAGAGCGAAATTATAAGATGGGATGGGATGTTGCTGTAATACAAATTGGCTGCATTCACACAATAAACTAATCCAAGAAATTGAATTTGTACTGAGCCCCCAAAAAGCCAAACTAAAGTTAACATTTACCAAGGTTAGTATGTTGTATGAATGCATCAGCTAGATGTTGATCTATGCTGGGTAAGTGTGTGGTATGAACATCTCCATTAGAACTGAAGTTTTTTTACAAATAGACCTCAACTTACAACCATAATGGAGCCTGGCCATTATAGAATGAATGAATGAATGAATGAATCAATCAATCAATCAATTTGTTACTGGCGTGTGATTAGACACACAAGGAATTTGTCTTGGTGCATATGCTCTCAGTATACATAAGAAGAAAAGATATATTCATCAAGAATCATAAAGTACAACACTTAATATAGTCATAGGGTACAAATAGGCAATCAAATAATACTAGGAAACAGTCAATATAGATCATAAGGATACAAGCAACAAAGTTATAGTCATACAGTCACAAGTGGGAGGGGATGGGTGATAAGCAGTGATGAGAAGGTTAATGATGATAGTAATGCAGATTTAGTAAATAGTTGGACAGTGTTGAGGGAATTATTTGTTTAGCAGAGTGATGGCATTCGGGGAAAAACTGTCCTTTTGTCTAGTTCTGGTGTGCAGTGCTCTATAGCGTCGTTTTGAGGGTAGGAGTTGAAACAGTTTATGTCTGGGATGTGAGGGGTCTGTAAATATATTCACAGCCCTCTTTTTGACTCGTGCAGTATATAGTGCTCAGTTGAAGGCAGGTTGGTTGTAATTGTTTTTTTCTGCAATCCTAATTATCCTCTGAACTCTGTGTCTGTCCTGTTGGGTTGCAGAACCAAACCAGACAGTGATGAGGTACAAATGACAGACTCAATAATTCCTCTGTAGAACTGGATCAGCAGCTCCTTGGACAGTTTGAGCTTTCTGAGCTGTAAGTTGTAACAATCATAAAATAGGATTTCCAAATGACTGAGTCATTATATGACCTAATGGTAGTTGAGAGAACAGTGCAGTCATTGAGATAACACCATGGTTATTAAATAAATCAATTGTTCGACTGAGCCAAATGCCATTTTTTGGCAAAAACATCACAAAATGCAGTCATGTGACCGCAGGATGTTGCAAATGGCCATAAATGTGGACTAGTTGCCAAGTGCTTAAAATGCGGTCATGTGAGCAGCTGTAGAAATTTGAGAACTGGGTCCTATGTACCTCCCTCCACCACCACCACCCAGTGATCCATCATAACTTTGAATAGTTGCTAAGTTACGTTGAGGACTACCTGCCCTTAATACTGGGGATGCATTCAAGAGCCCCAGTGGGCGGAGCTCTGATGCAAAATGGGTGAGATATCTTTATGCAGGCAGGAGGGCAGATTCTCTTTTCACCCCCCCTCCCCCCAATTTCCTGAGGAGAAATATCCTTCTTTGAAAAATTGCATTAATCCTGGTGCACTGCAGCTTTGTTTCTATGTTTTCCTATCTAGAAATGGCAAGGAAGCACGCCACACTGTTTTTAGTTACAGGAGATTCCAACAGGGTGCACATTAAAAAAAAATGGGCAGAAGCTGGATTGCATTGGTGATCCCACCATCTTGACTCTTTTGACCTGCAGACACCCCTGCTCTCCAAGGACCACAGACAGCGATGCCTACCCTCCTCCAGATGGGCTAGGAAAGGGATAAGGAAATATTGGCCAAGCTTTCTTTTTGCCATCCATCTTAGGGCTCCCAAAAAAGCTTGCTTGCAAGAGACAGGAGCAAAGCTGGCTGAGAAACTCTGAAAGTGGAAGTCCCCAAGTCTTAAAGTTGCCAAGGTTGGAGACTCCTGCTCTAGAGGCACTGGCTATTTAAATGGTTCATGGTGTTTCTTCCCAGAGTTCTCCCCACCTGGGCTGAGCTTCCATTTATGAGATAAGCTATCAATTGACTTTGCCTTCCATCTCCTGATGGTTTATGACTCTGTTGTCTTCTGATTCAGACACATTAGTGGGAATGGAGAATAGGCAGAGGGCCTTCCTTCACTCTGGCTAAAGAAGAGACTGGTACTCCAGTTTCCACAGCCACTTTATCTACTGAATTTTGAAAATGAATTTGACTTGCGTGTCTATACATACACAGCAAAAGCCCTGTCTTAAAGGCTAGCTCTTCGGAAGCATATAGATAGTCCTTGCTTAATGACCATTTGTTTAGCAACTGAAATTATGACAAAACTGAAAAAAAGTAACTGATAAGCAGTCATCCTACATAACCTTTTTAGCATCCCTGCTCTCTCAGGATGATCATTTGTGGCCTTCCCACAAAGTCAGTAGGGAAGCCAGCAGGAGGAGGCAAGTTGCTGTCACAATGATGTCTTGCTTAATAACTATAGATCATTCACTTAACAACCACAACTGAGGCTGCTAGGGCTGCCAGAACTGTTATCACTAAACAGGGCAATCATATGATGTTTTGCCATGATGTTTGCTTAATGATGCTCAATGGCTAAGATGCTGAGCTTGTCGATTAGAAAGGCCAGCAGTTCGGCGGTTGGAATCCCTAGCACCATGTAACGGAGTGAGTTCCCATTACTTGTCCCAGCTTCTGCCAACCTAGCAGTTCGAAAACATGTAAAAATGCAAGTAGAAAAATAGGGACCACTTTGGTGGGAAGGTAACAGCGTCCCTGCACCTTTGGTGTTTAGTCATGCCGGCCACACAACCACGGAGACGTCTTCGGACAGTGCTGGATCTTCGGCTTTGTAATGGAGATGAGCACCGCCCCCTAGAGTCAGAAACGACTAGCACGTATGTGCGAGGGGAACCTTTACCTTTACCTTTGCTTAATGACCATTTAACTGAACCACAAAGTTGCTGGTTCCAATTAGAGTTGATAAGTGAGGATATTTATATATTCAGCAGCTTCATCTTGGCTGTCAGTAACCACTTTCCCAACTTATGTGGATTGACTTGAGAGCAGCCACAGTTTAATAGGTCTTTAGCCACTCTGGAACTTCAAGGGCTGGAGAATACTCTTTGCTACCACCTGGTGGCCATGGAGTCAATTTTCCACTGAGGTTGAAGAAATTTTTTGGAATTTTTACTTTCACTTTTTTGAGGGAAATTGTAAGGGAAAATTTTGATAGGACAGCACATCTATACCAGCACCATGCAACAGTGTTCTGGCACATGTTGTAATGGTGATTGGTGGCAGATTTTCCCACCATTGGTGACATTTGAATTTTAGCCAGGGGAAACCATCAATCACTACCCCATCAGTGTTCAAGGGTACAGTATTGCAGGACTGCAGTCAGCAGCAAAGCATGGCTTCATTCCCTCTTTGTAGACTAGCCTGCTGTGAGAGGAGCAAAATCAGGGAAATTTTGGATAGATAAATTGCCATGTGGATGAATTCTTGACTTGAACATGAATTCAAGGCACAAACTGCAGCCAGCGATGGTGACATGACTAAATTAAAGAGTGAAGTCATAATTCATCTAGAAACAAAAAAGGAAGCCCTCTCTGCCCAAGCCAACACAATGGGGAGGTATTATTAATGGCATTTTCTCTGAGTCTAGGATAGTTGGGTTTTGCGTTGTATATTGTATATGTATATTGCATCTGGACCTTCATGAGCCAGGAAGAAAGAGGGCTGTGAAAATATATGCAGTGCCCTCACATCCTGGGCATACTGTTTCAACTTCTTCCCTCATGATGATGCATGTTGAAACAACTAGACACAGAGGCAGTTCCCCTCTCCCCAGGCCATCATGCAGCTAAACAACTAATGCCCCAAATACTGTCTTATGCCTTAGAATATCAGACCACCAGGGGTGGGATTCAAATTTTTTAACAATCGGTTCTGTGGGCGTGGCTTAGTTGGTGGGCATGGCTTGGTGATCATGTTATTGGCTGGGCGTGGCCAACTCAATATCACTCACATCGAGGCACGCATCTCCTCTCCTGGCCTCTCATGACTGTGGGGATGCTGCAACAGTCGTAAGTATGAAAAATGGTCATAAGTCACTTTTTTCAGTGCCATTTTAACTTTGAATGGTCACTCCACACAAACAAAGTACTGGCAAAGGAGGGGAAAAAAATATTCCAGAGACATTCCTCAGACAGAAAGTCTAGTCCTGCCAAGAATGTAATAAGAGTTAACAGAGAGGCAGTTTCTGTAAGCAACACCAGAATGTTTCCTTCTTGCCTTCCTTACAGGATTAGGCCAGTAATTTCTTCTAACAACTGGTTCTCCAAACTGCTTAGAATGTTAACAACTGGTTATAGCGAATAGGTGCGAACTGGTAGAATCCCACCCCTGCAAACCATGTAGTAGGGCTGTACTATTATCTTCCTCGCCTTTCTTATTACCTCTTCCTTTAGTATCTTATGACTATAACTTTGTTGTTTGCATCTTTTGATTTATGCTGATTGCTTTTATATAGTATCTTATGACTGCGTGTTGTATGTTATGATTTATGATGATTTTATTATGATCATGATTGATCACTTGTTGCTTGTATGCACACTGAGAGCTTATACACTGGAGACAAATTCCTTGTGAGTCCAATCACACTTGACCAATAAAGAATATATTCTATTCTATTGCAGAAATGGTAGAATTTCTCCCAGGTACATGACAAGGAGGCCAGTCCAGTGTAGAATATTTTGCAAAGGGTGCAGTAGGCATGCGTGTAGAATTTCAGATCTGATTTCAAAAAAGTGCTTTAGTGTTTTTCAACTTTGGCAACTTTAAGAGATGTGGACTTCAACTCCCTGAATTGAGCTGGCTGGGGAGTTTGGGGAGTTGAAGTCCACACATTTGAAAATTGCCAAGGTTGGAAAAACTCACCGTTGGCTCTCTGTGAGCACAGCTTTCACATCAAAAGATGGGTGAAATGTGGAGTATTGTTATAGAGCAGAGGTTGCTAACCGGTGGGCCGCGGCCCACCAGTGGGCCATGAGAAAATTTTGATGGACTGCAGAGAAATCTCACTCCCAGAACACACCCCCAAAGCAATTAATCCAGGCTGCGCAGAAACACAAAGGCTGCGCCGCCCACATGGCCCGCAGGAACCCTCCCCGCCTTACCCAGCAAACTTGCCTTCTAAATTGCTGTTTTTCCTTTTTTCTGACCATCATCTGTTCTGCTGTGCCAGGAGATTTAGATTAGCTAGGAAGCAGGAAATGGTTGGATTTCTTGCTTTCTAGCTAGTCTTTAGATCTTCGGCTCTGCTTTTAAGCACAGCCGAACTTCCCTTAGGACTGAAGGTTCTATTATTCAGTGCAGACTCACGGAAAGCAAATTCAGCCAGTCACGTGACCACCAAGCCACACCCACAAATTAGGCCATGCCCACAGAACCAGTTAGTGGTCCCTGAGATTTAAAATTATGAGTTTGGTGGTCCCTGAGGTCCAAAAGGTTGGAGACCCCTGTTCTAGAGAAGGGGATAACCCCATTCAAGGCAAGATGGTCTGGATATACTGGATCCAGAGATATAAGATCTGGATGAAGTACAGATATACAGAGCTAAGTCCTGGGCTTTGTCCTTTTTTAATCAATGACCTGAATGAGAAACTTGAAGATACACTAACATTTTTTATAGATGACACTAACTGGGAGGGATGGCTAATGGTAGCTGGGGAATTCTGGGAATTGAAGTCCACACTTCTTAAAGGTGCCAAGCTTGCTTTAGAGAACAAAGTAGCATGAACATAATACCTGTCTGCACTTTTCTGAAGCAGCCCCACCTAAGGAGCTGCTTCTTTTGTAACAGCAGATGGCAGCATCAAACCAACCTTAGCTGATCTCAGAAGAAGAAGAAGAGGAAAAAAAAAAACCTTGGCTAGTATTTTAATAGAATGCCACAGAGAAATCCTAAGGTTCTAAGATCAACAAGGACATTTTAAAATAAAAACCAGAAGACAATGGCAAATGCAACCATTTTGTTGCCATGAAGTGAAGTTCAACAAAGTGTCCCGTTATTTGTTCGAACCTTTTCCAGGCCAAGTAGTACAGGAATGGTTTTTCTAATCTGCCAAGAAAAAAAAAAGGAACCTTTAGCAGGAACTAGAGAGCAAAATCTCCTGTCCTCTGATGTCAGGTTGATTCTTCTCTTTTCCAATCAGAAAGATGAAAACTTCTGCGATTGCTTGAAAACAGTTCCCCAGCACCCATCTCTATTACTGCATTCATGCAACCCAATATATTAACCCATTAGTTCCAGAGATGGTATTCAGCAGGTTCTGACCAGTTCTGGAGAACCGGTAGCGGAAATTTTGAGTAGTTCGGAGAACCAGCAAATGCCATCTCTGACTGGCCCCGCCCACATCTATTCTCTGCCTCCCGAGTCCCAGCTGATCGGCTGGGTCTTCTTTGGTTGCCCTGCACAGGAGAACAGAGCTGGAAAGCAGGTTAGTGGGGTGGGGAGGGAATGAGATTTGCAGTATATCTTTCCCCTGGAGTGCAGAGGGAATGGATATTTTGCAGTATCCTTCCCTGACATGCCACCAAGCCATGCCCACCAAACCACACCCACAGGACCAGTAGAAAATTTTTTTGAATCCCACCACTGATTAGCTCCTACATTAACCAAACAGGTTGGTTAGCATGGCACCGTAAATAAGGAAGCCAAGATGAAAAGTAGCCATTCTTAGCATGTTTATACATATAACCGCTAGGCATTTAACTGATCTGTTTAACCATGCTGTGCAAAGGCAAACAGCTTGAAGAGACGTTTGAAGTGCCACCCAATTGTTAGAGCTTTTGTCAATGGTGATGCTGTTTCTGACTGAAAGCTGATTTGATTACACTTTGAAATTAGGCTGCCTTGGAAGGAACGAAGTGTTCAGATTCCTAAATGAGGATGTCAAGTGTCTTGCCTTTCTAGCAGCCAATTTTGAAATGAAAACATTTGAAAGCTCCTACTATGGATTCTTATTTTGTGTACATAAAAATGTAGCATTTCGACTACAGTTATGAGGCTCAGCTGTAATAGGAATGACTGGAAGTGTGTATGTGTGTGTGGAGGGGAGGAGAGGGGTGTCTCCGATAGTATTTTTCCCAGTGCAGTGCATCAGTCAATCATGCTCCCCACCCACATCCCATGGCTGAGTGTCAGGCCATCTGATATTGAGGGTTGCAATTCCAAAGCTCATGTGCACAGACAGAATCATACTCGCCTGCATTGCATTCATTGTGGACATGTTTGCTTATCTTACGGATAAGAAGTGTAATGTTTAAGATGCAATTTCTCTCTTTCTGACAATTTCAGCGTACAAGTTTTGGAAGTAAGGAGGGACAGTTCATACCAATGTTTCTCAAACTTGGCAACTTTAAAGCGTGTGGATTTCAACTCTCACAATTTTCCAGCCAGCAGAAGTGGAAGCCTACCCATCTTGAAATTGCCAAGGTTGAGAAACAGTGGTTTAAATGATGGAGTCATACAACTGTAGATTAAGAAGGGGCCCTGAAGATCTTCCAGTTCAACCCGCTGCAATGTGTAGGAAAACCAGTTAAACAGTCCCAAAGAAATGGCCTCTTCAACTTATAAAAGCTTTCAGAGTTGAAAGACTGTATTGGTAGAAGAGTTCCAGTTTCTATCCTGGGTAGCTTTTTAGACCAGTAAAACTTGGCAACTTAAGATGTTTGAACCTCAACTCCCAGAATTCCCTAATGGGCACACTGACTAGAGAATTCTGGGAACTGAAGTCCACACATCTTAAAGTTGTGAAGTTTTAAAAACACTGTTTTAGACAAGGGAGCTTTTGAGTTGAGAGAGAGGTGAGCTGAGTTCATGTATTCCACTAGTCTAGACTAAAATGGAGATTGGTTGATTTGAAGTTCAACATGTTGTGTGAAATCAGCTACTATCTATGGCTGAGGCAGGACATCGGGTTTATTTATAAGTTTATTTACCATGTCTATATTCTGCCTTTTGTCCTGGAGCCCAGAATTACTTCCATTGATCTCTCCGTTCATTTTATCCTCATGACAGTTTTGAAGGGTAGGCTGGGCTGGGAAATCTAATGGGTGGGACCTTATATATAAAAAAAGATTGGGCTTCAATTGCACAATCATAGCTATAATCCTAAGTGTTTGACTCTTCCTGCAGATGCTCCTATTGGGCTAAGAGAGAATAAGTGATCCAATGAATTTCTATGAGTAGACTTGAATGTGGAACTACCTGTCCTAGTCTAATATTTTAATGCTGGCACTATACTGTATCTTCTGAAGACATCATTTATTCTTTCCTTCTGTTTCTGTACCATGTTCACAAAAGCATTTGCCTTTTATAAAAATGTGTTGGTTGGAAAAAGTGCTAACAGACTAATGATTTTTTCCCCCCCACCATAGACTAAAAGGTCTTTCCTCCTGTAACATTGACATTGGGGAGGCTCAGCTAGAGATCTCCACTGGGTCAGATCGAGGAGGCAGAATGAGGAGAAAAACCCCAATGAGCTGTCTTGAGCTCCCAGAGAAAAGTTGAAAGCTTTGAAGAAATTTAAATGCAAGAGGCTTCGATGCACTGGAATCACGTTGGGCCTTTGACATCTTGCAGCATGGCTGAAATTGGCCTAGGATGAGCAGAAGAGGAAAACACAGTCCCTATAAATGCTCAGAGGCAATTTTTCAATCATCAGTGCTGCCATTTTTTTTCCTTTTTTCTTTTTAACCAGAGTTATGTGTTCTGGTATTCATTCAGCTCCTACCTAATCCAGTTATTGTGAGACTTCTTGGCTAATATTAATTCTGTTGGCTGCCAAAGCAAACAAACAAGCAAATAATAACACGCCCTTAGGATTAGAAGCTTCTTCAATATGTCCTTTTCCCCCTGTAACCCAGTATGAACAGAAAATAACCCCTCCATTCTAATAACATACAGAATTATTGTTTCCTTCTCTATGGCTTTTAGTATTCCTTTTTCCTAGGAAATAAACCCATTTAGCTTTCTAAACTCAACCCAGGTTCCCCCAGAAAATTGGGGGAACCGAGTCAGATTGCTTTGTACCAGGCAGCTAAAAAATAGCCAGGCCAAGAGCTGAAGAAAGAAACCAAGATGGAAGCCATAACACTTTGATAAAAGTTCTGCCATTTGTGTGGGTGTTGCATATAGCACCTATAGCTGCCATCTTGACTTTCTTTTTACTGTAAACTGAGGACACATGTGTTGAGCAAGGTCTTGCCAAAACAATGTAATTTGTGCAGGAAATGTTGAAAGTGTTTGTCAATGTCCTTGAAACATTATTCTGAGTTTCCGGTGACATGCTGAAAATTTCCTTTGAAATGACCTTCACTTGAACAAGCAGGGAGGGATGGAAGATCTGCCTTTGAAGTCTGGAGAACCCAAGCTTGATCACTGGACCATCTAACTTTCAAGGAATAATAGCAATGGAAGCTGCCAGCAAGAGGGGCATGGAACCTCACAGTGCAAGAAAGATTCCATGGGTACTTTGAGGACCCACGAATCAGTCACACTCACCATGGCAACATTTTTGTGAGAGCTCTTATACCAACTTCAAAATTCCAAATGCACCATTTGGCCCCAAAATATATGGAAACACTGATCTATCCAAAGGTGCTTTTTCAAGAGGCAACTGGACTTTCTGTTTTTTCTTTGAAGACATTTCACTTCTCATCCAAGATGGACTTCCAGAAAGTCCAGTTGTCTCTTGAAAAGGCACCTTTGGGACAACCATGACCTGGATGACTGAGAATCTCCATAGACACAGATCTACAATGTTTTGTATTGCCCCCTGACATCTATTATCAGAATTTCAGGAAGATCCCTGTTGGACCAGGGATATATTTCTAGAAACTATATTTCTCATAGACTATGAGGAGACTATATTTCTGATAGTCATCGATTTGATGCCTCCGGGAAGGCCCTCAGTACTACTTTCTATTGCTGGATGCCCAGCTTCTCAACTGGATGCCCAGAAACAATGCTGCCCATAATAATGGAATTTCATCATGTATGTCCATATATAATCTCCTCCTCCTCCTCCTCCTCCTCCTCCTCCTCCTCCTCCTCCTCCTCCTCCATAAATTGGCTCAGTCCCCTTTCACTGGATCTTGTGAGACTAGGTTCCAAGTAGAATCCTTCATATAGAGAGACACTATGACCTTGGGAACTTGCGATCTCTTGCATGCAAAACATATACTTAATCATTGGACTATAGTCAATATGAGCCAACTTGGCTTCCCAGGCAAGGAAGCCACATCAGCAAATTCCCTTTTAAAAAGCATTTAAAATGTCATCTTCTCAACACTGTGATATTAATTAAGTCCTATTAAATTATGATCTCTCCATTCCAGTCAATTCACACAGCATTCTGAGGCCAGCACTGCTCTCCTCCGAGAGACATCATAATATTGTGCTCTCCATTAATTTGGAAGTTCTCCCTTCCTTCATCTTTTGGGCTGGGGAAGTACACTCCAAATGCCCTTCTTTGGCTAGCAGAGCTCAATTTTTCTTGTTTACGGCACCAGACTGAATATTTTTTGATCTAATCAAACAGATTTGCTTAGTGCCTTCCAAACGTTGACATTCTTTCTGGAAACAATGGCAGTGGGCCAGTGAATTTGCTCCCAGTGCTGGAAAAGGCATCACTTTCTGGCATCAGAAGTCAATAAAATAAAGGGCTTCTTAGGTGGTAGGGAAGGAAGTCCCTATCCTTGGAAAGGAGGGCTCCTAAAATCCTCAGATGCACCATGTCTTCCTCCCAACATACAGTATCTGTTTTGTCCAGGACAAGGTAGATATTTTTGGCTGTTGTCCTAGGAGCCTCCACTATCCAGAGAACATTGGGTGATATGAGAAGAAGCAGGATCTTGTTGGTGATGGCATCCAGATTGCAGACTTCTCTGCCAAACCTTTGTTTGTCACAAGTTTTCCTTAACAAGACAGACCATAAAAAGTGTCAATTTATGCTAAAGGTACATGCCAACACATTTCGGTTATCATAAGTGTAACTAATATATCATACCTACCTTTTAGAATGTGTAGAGGAGACTCCTTTTTTAATGTGTTCTTCTGAGCATATGCGAAATATATATTCCAGTCACCTAGTGAGTCTCATATATTAGGATCTTCCCTAGTCCTACCATCTCCTTAGAAACTTTTATGACAATTTCTAATCACTTTTTACTCCTCAGTGGTTGTTCAGAAAGTTAAAGCTCGACGGAGGGGCTTCAAGGGTTTCATTATATAGATTTCTTCAAACTGAAGTTTGTGTCGTTTTCCTTTAGAAGTTCAGGACTCTTGGGCGCTTTTGCTGACTTCTTTTCTGAGAAGTCAATGCCTTCGTTTTCAGCTGAATCCCCACAAAGCTTGAATTTACACATCTGAGAACCCGAACAATTCTTTCCCACATTAAATCATAAGCTGCAGCACAAGGCAGGCATCTATTTTAATCAGAGTTGTGCTCAATCAATTGTCACATTTATTAAAAACAAAAAACAAAAAAAACCAGGCATTACAGTATTGTCATTTTTTAAAAAAGCTCTTTCCAGCAACTTGGTCAGGAGGGTGGATGAATGTTATTATATCTGGGCAACGGAGGCCCGGGGGTGGATTCCCCCAAACCAGTATGCTGAGTGGGACAGGCCAGAGGTCTCCAAACTGAAACTGCTGGATCCCGGGGCCTCACCATTGATCGGGTTCTTTGGCTACTTTGCAAAAGGCATCCGGGTTCTCCCTTCTGACAGGACCTTAACCCACCTGGAATCCTGCCTCTTGTCTGGCTGAGCACCGGTCCAGGTGTCTCCCTGTGTCTGAACACAGCCAAATCTGGCCAGTTGGCTCCAGAGAACAAACTCTTATCTCCAGATAAGTTATCTGGACTCTCCCGCTTCGGTTTCCCCGGCGCCTCCCTTTCTTTCTTTGTCTCTTAGTGGGGACCCCCAGCCCCGCTCGGCTGTTCCTGCTCTCCACCCCCAACTCCAGTGCCTCCGGAGTGGAAGAGGCGACCGCGTCCCGAGCCGAAACCATCCCTTCCCGCTCAGGCGACGTGCCTCTCCCGCCCGCCAACCTGACCTCCGGCCTCGGGGGGGGGGGGTCTCTTCTCTGGCCTCGGGCTGGGGCGAACGGACCCGAGGGGCGCGTTGCTCTACCAAGCTGGAGGAAGTTCAGTCCCGCTCTTTTCCTCTTCGCTCAAGTCTCCTTGGCAGCCGCGCTCGCTGTTGGCAAGGGATGCACCGATCTGGAGCGGAGCAGCGCAAGAGAAAAAAATTGCAAAAGGAAGCCAGCCCAAGCCGTTTGGAGAGACTCGTGGCTTTGCCCTTTCCCAATGACGTCGTGTCCTGAGCCCTTCCCCTCCCCCTCCCCTCCCCCCGCCTTTCCCCTTACATCTTTGGAAGCCACAATTAAGCAGCACCGCTGGGATAAAACGCTCGGGCTGCCAGCGGACTAGGGCATTGCATCGAGAGATGGCCAGGCTGCGGACTTCGTCCCTCCTCCCTGGAGTCCTGGTTCTCCTGCTTTCCAGCCTCCCGGCTTCGTGGCAAGGAGGTAAGAGAAGCACCTCGGGCAGGCTGCGCCGGCTTCACCTCTTGGCCAGCAGCCGCTGAGGTGCTTTCCTCCTGAAAGCCGGGCTCGGCCGTCTGCCTCCTGGCTGCGGAGCCTCCTCGTCTCCTCCATCCAGCTCCAGCTTTGGGGACACCCGGGAAGCCCCGGGCTCTCCTCCTTCCCCACCCCACTCTAGGCGAAAGACTCTCCGGTCCTTTTGTAGAAGGGAAGGGGCGAGGGACCCCGCTGCTGCAGGTTATCATCGGCAGCAGAGAGGAGGGCGGGTCTCTTCTGAGCCCCCTTTTCGGGGGTCTCCAAAACCCAGGGCTTCCAAGAGAGGCGCCGATATTGCATATAATAATAATAATAATAATAATAATAATAATAATAATAATAATAATAATAATAATAATAATAATAATAATAATA
>NW_020769348.1:8403794-8452674 GCF_900518735.1 Pseudonaja textilis
TAATAATAATAATAATAATAATAATAATAATAATAATAATAATAATACAAGACCTCTGCTGTGTGAATCAGGATGATTTGGAAGGAAGGGCAGAGATGGGGGAAGGTGGGATGTGGAGACACAAATCCAGAGTGCTCTCTAGGACAACCAGAGCTCACGTGGATCCCTAAAAGTGTTTCCAAATGCAGCACTCAACTTTGGGTCCTGCAAGCAGGTTCTGGAAGAGAATCAGAGCATTTCTGAAGGTGTAGCAGGTTCCTGAAGCAGACCCAGAACCTGCAGACCCAATTGGAGGGTTCCTTTTGAACCCCAACATCTTCTTGGCTCCCGTTACTGTAGAGCGGAATTGCATTCACTGGTAGAAAGCCTCACCTGCAGTGGCTCCTGCAAGGTATGAGGGTCCCTCTCAGTGTAAGTGGCAGCTAAAAATTCTTCACTACTCTCCATGTAGGAACACAGAAAAATTACCCCATTTCAGGGGCCAAAGCAAATGTTGGCTGCCCAGGATCCAGAGGGTCAACCCAGCTCCACCTCTTGGATTTTGCATCCGTCCATGGGGCTGTTTGGTGAACGAACCGCCCGCACTCTTAATGACATTTCTCTTGTTTAGGAACTTCGCTCCCCTGCTGAATATTCTGACTCCTTGTAACAGATCTGCTGTCTTGGAGCAAATCAGTTCCATAGATTTAGGATGTAGCTGGTGATACTGATGAAGAAGTAAACCTTGCGGTCTTTCTATACAAGTGCCCCTAAGGGATATTTTCCCTTCTCTCTCCTCTATGCCCAATCTGCTCCCTTTGGAATTGTCAGTATTCCAAGCAGAATATGTAGTGATCTGAAAGTCTTTATAAAAGTAATATTTTTTTTACACAAACACACCTCTACTGTACAGAGAAGATCTACTGGATGGGTTTTGAACTAGGTGTGATGAGAAGCTATTCTCCTAGAAAGTTAGCTAAGGATCCCAGTGGGAAGGCTGAGCGTTTGGCTTGGCTTGTTCTTTTCAGTGTCATGAAAATATTGCCTAGGCAGGTAGGCAGTGAATGATGCTTTATGGCACCTGCAGCAGCTTGCCTGCCTGGATCCCTTTTATAAGCAGCGTTACCCAATTTGAGAGGCACACCCATCTCTTGAATTGCTGCCCTGAAGGATTCTGAGGGCAATGCAGTGACCCAACTTCTTATTCTGCATCTTTACAAAAGGAGTTGTTGGTACACATATGGTGGTAGGCTGCGATGTGAGATGGACAGCTGCTTTCTGAGTAGATCAACCCATCTCCATTTAGACTGGTTTGAGTTCTTTTTTAAAAAAAAATCTGCCGGATCTTTCTAGCAATGATCCTTCTAGTATTTGGTTGACCGTTCCTGTGTTCAGCAGTGGCCAACTAAACACTTTCAGGAAAACTACAAGCAGTGGACAAGGGCTGCACCTCCACTTGTCTGTTCATAGTGCCCAGAAGTACACTTCACCAAACGGCCAGGTTAGGCACCATAGCTCAGGCTTGTTGATAATCCTCCCTACCCTGCCCATACCTTGGTCTAACTTTTTTTTAATGTTGTCCGTTCCATGCTTTAGTGTATCCATCTCCACTCTCACCCATCCTCACCCTCCATCGCTTTGGAAAGTCTGGTCTAAAATTCAGATCCTTTCTTTTTTTTTATCTTGCCAACTCTTTGCATGATCAAAAGGAGACGCGAGTGACCGCCCCGCCAAGGATACTGATGATAAAGAATTCTTTATTTTGGTTGCTTTCAACTTTTTGGGTGGGGGGATAGGCAGTGTCTATCTTGCTGTTGCAACTGAAAGAGAGGGGAACCTGGTTCGTTGGCATCTTGTAGGTATTGTAATGGGGTTACTTCGGGAGAATGTCTGGGTGTGTGATGTGGTTTCCACATTGGGCTTTCAAGCTATGTTGTGGACATAGCTGTGTGTATACAACAGATTTAGGCGCAGTGGCTATGAATATTCAAGATCAGTTCAATAGGGCTTAGTCTTGGCTACACTGCAATAGAAGTTTTTTTAAAAAAAAATACAGAAAAGAAACCAAGGACTCATTCTTGCTGGAATACTGGAATGTTAGCCAAGAACTTTTTTCAAGAAAGATTTATTAGAGGAGACAAGGAAATCAGAAATCCACAGAAATATGTCCCCCAAGTTCTGTCCAGGTTTGAGAGCATATTCAGAGGAATTATGTATGAGTTATTTCCTTCTACAAACTGTATACTATGTAGGAAAAAATGTCCCAAGAGTGTGGGGAAAGTGGGGCTGTCTGGGAGTTTTAACTTTTTGGAAGGAGAAAACCATAGTCAATGAGAAGATAAAATTTCTTCTGGATTTTACTGGTGCCTATAGTTTTCTTGGCAATAATATGGAAATAATTTACCATTGCCTTTTTATAGAAGACTTTTCCATTTTCCTCTCAGCTCAATAACCCTAGTAATTAATCAGGATGCTAATCAGATCTAACCCTGGCTAACTTTTTCAAGATCAGCTTGGTAATGCCACCTGTTATAAATACTCTGTCCAAAACTGGCTTCAGACAACCAGAACTCACCCTCTCAATCCTCCCTTTGCTTACACTTCTATTCTGCTCTGATTGACCAGAGCAGAGTTGACTTTTTTTTGTCTTTGAGTGTGTCCGAGTGCCATGAATTCCTAAGAGGCTTGTAAATTCTTTGCTAAGAACTAACACAGGACAGTTTTCATGCTATTTGTGGATTAATTTAGACTAGCCTTTGGCAGGGAAAGTTGCAGAGGGAGCTGGAAATTTATACCAGGGTTTCCTAAGTTGCATGTGCAGGTTGTAGCGATAAAACATAAAAGAAACTGGATTCATATGCACAGACACACAGAGACACTTTTTCTTATCCCCTCAAAGCATTTTTGCATTTCTGTTATCACTCCACTGTGTTCTAGAGTGGCAATGCAATCTGGAATAAGGTCCCTGAATGTTTGGGTTTGTAAAGAAGAATGTAACAGAGGAACAACATAGCAGGTACCCGAGCTCGAAAAATTCCCTTAAAAAGCAATCCCTTGCAAGCCAATTTTTTGTGTGTGTTTCCCTGGAAACAACTCCCACTTGGTTAAATTGGACTTACTCCCAAGTAAGCATGCAACGGACTGCAGAGAATGGCTTTAGAAAAACAGGATGCATACCACATTTGGCAGCGCTTCAAATTTGGGTCTAGTTACCCAAGATTCCAAAGAACGCAATTATTACATTATTGTTAAAGTATCTCAAATGTAGGACCTGTAGAAGAAAGGAAAATCTCTCTTGAGAGGAGCAAAATTCTTGCTGGCTATATGGACCCATCCATGCAATTTTGTTGAGGATAGTAGAAAAGTGCCTTGGTGTCACTTTCTTCTGGAACGGGTGAATTTCTGGTGGTCTCATATTCAAAGAGTAGCCAGGTTCAACGGAGGTTAGCTTTTTCAAGATGAGCCAAGTCATCCAGGTGGTAGCATCTGTTGTGACATAAGCCATGCACAGAAACTTGGAATGCAATAGGTCTGCTTTCAGACTAACAAGCTACAGAGTGATTTGGTGTGTGTGTGTGTGTGTGTGTGCGCGCGCGCGTGCGTGCATTGAGGGGAACATTAATAGAAGTAGAAAGCAGGGGTTGTTGCTTCATCTCTATCTATTCATGGTTTCTCTGAAGAAATCACTTGATCCCACTTCTCCTGGTACTTTTTTTCCTCATTGTTTTTTCTGGAGCCATTCAGAACATGTAGAAAGTAGATCCAAAAAAGGAAGGACTTACGGGTGGAAAGTGGCAGAAGGGGAAGGCTTCAGAAGGGTTTTGAGTGTGTTTGGTTTTTTCGGTGTTGGAACTGGCTTTTTTCTGGATGTCTACTTTCATTCTCAATACAGTATCGTACTTGAAAGCCTTTTTTTTTTTTTTTTTGCAAAATGCTGAAATTTCAAATTTTAGGAATGAATGTTGAATTGGCCAGATGCTCAGTATCTTCTCGATGCTTAACATTTGCTGAAATGCAAAAACCTTGGGAAATAAAATGCTGCCAAAGACTTATAAGAATTCAGAAAGAATTCAGGATATATCTACTGAATGATGAATAGGGGAAGGAAAAGGACAAATAGAAGGAGAAGAAACCCCCGTGTTTCTTTGTCCCAGTGTTTGCTTTTCTCAGCAAAATATTGGCTAGGCTCACATATTTTGTTTAAGCTCTAAGTTTCAATTATTGATTGCAGGAGTGACCATGGATTGGGGGGAAGGGAATAAAAGAAATTAAGAGGGCAGCCAGGAATGTATGACTGAAGCCTCACCCTTAAAAAAAAAAAATGCGGGGTTCTGATTATTTGCCAAATAAAACACAATGTTCACACATTATCCTACCTCGTAAAGACCAGCTGAGCATCCTTTCTGCCACTGGAGGGCGCTCTTCTTTTAAATCTGCATCTCAGCAGCCCAGATAATTGGTTTCTATTATTTATTATTGATAGTAATAGTAAATATAATTTACAAGCGTGAACCACACTGGAAGCTTCACTTATTTTACTGCTTATTTTCTCTTTTAAAACTGGATCATTGCACTACTGCAGCACAGCCATTTTCAGTGGTGCAATTTTGAAGAATCGGGGGGTCAGTGGGAAAAGGGTATGGAAGGTGAATATAGATGCTAATTGCACACCAGTACCAGAAACTATAAATTACAGCCTCCAATTCCTCCAACTTCTGAGGCCATGCATCAAGTTAAACCAAAGAAACAAAACGATGACTTCAGCTTCAACAACATATTATGCCAAACAACCTCACCAAATTTTTTTTTTAAATGAACCATTTTTTTAAAATGATCTTTTAAGAGATTGGGAGAACAGTGCAGACACCAAACAGTGCAAAAAGTGGCAATCAGACAGATAAGGGGGAGGCTCAAAAACATGCCCACAATCATTTCTAAACCAATGTGTTCCCTTGCAGACACAGAAATGCTGAAGACAATTATATTTATGCACTCCAAAAGGCATCTTTAAAAAAAAAAAATTCCAGTTCTGTTGGATGCCTAAAACATGGCATCCGGAAATTAACGAGAGTTCATTTTTATTCTGCAAATCAAGCCATTGTGTTTTCAGGTGGCCGTAAAAGGATATATACCAAAGTTTGAAATGTCCTGACAAACAGGGAGAATCATAGAAAAGTGACGTTATATTAATGCAATCAGGATTTCAGTAGGGCAAAACTAAGGTGCTTGGAAGATTTACTCCTTAAAAAAAAATATCTATGGATCATGGAACATGATTGTTTTTATAACTATATATAGAACAGAGGGAGCAGTTTAGAAGAGTTTGTGTGATCATTGAGAACGGCTTAAATCACACACTGAAATTGGCTGTATATGTATTTTAAAGCTAACAGTAGGGGGGAAAAAATGGCTTGTTTGATGTCTACCAGAAGGGCCCTGCTGAGGGGTAAGACAAGTGGGTGGTTGCTAGATCCCCAATTAATACTATTTACCAGGGAGTCTAAGAAGAGAAATCTTTGTATGGATCGAGTCTATATTTGGGAGCCGGATTCTGGGGACAATCCCTAGAGAAGAGCAGTGGTATTTATATACAATACACGTAAAAAAGAACCCGGCTTGAAATCACGTCCGAGAGTCTGCCCTTTAGACAGTTTTTGATTCTGCTCCCTTGAAAGACCCTCTTGCTGCTTGGGGTTTTTTTTCGAGGCACATGAGTGGAAAACAGGATGCTGGACAGAGCAGGAGAGAAAAAGAAAAATGTTCCTCAGTCCATGCCAACCTCATAATTTCATAAACCTGGCAACACCAACACTTGCTTTCTCGGTGTAATCCGGTCCCTTCCAAAGGGGGCCAGAGACTGAGCAGCTGTTGGAAGTAAGCTGGGGCAAATTAGTGAAGATGTTTGGCTTTCGACTTTATGGAGTGTTTTTTTTTTTTGTTTTCGTTTTGAACTGTGTCCTTGTGAAACCTCTTTTGTTAAAATGGGCCTGTGAGATAAGATTACAGCTCTTGCTGTGGTTTATTCTTGTTCTTCCATCTATAAAATACAAAAACGGAGAGACCTGAAAATATAAAGGGGAGACACTTGAGGCTTGCATGAAAGAGGGTATGTGTGGAAAGAAAAAAAAAAAAAAAGGAATCCCTTCCTGGATTCTATAGAGATAATGGCGTGTAGAAGCTTGGTGGCTTTTTTGGAATTGGCAGAGCTCTGCTTAAGCCGCCGAATCATTTTGTCCCTTTCCTCGAAGTGAGAAATTAAGTCAGGCAAATAGAGGGATAGGCTAGTTGATTCTCAAGCACTCCATTAATTACTTCTGAAGCAGCGTGGAAAGTTACCAGAAAAATATTCTTATCATTAGCAGAAGTTCCTTAGTTTATATTGCAGACATTATAGACGCTGCCTAATATGATATTGTGGAAAATCAGGAAATCTGCTGAATCTAAGTCTAAGTATAATGACCTATGAACTAAATATTTTCTGTAAACGGCTAAATGGCAAGGGTGGCAAGGGTGGGTATGGATGGTGTAAGTAAGATAAGTACGTACATGCTGAATTGTGCGAAATGACTAATTAGACATTTCCCCCTTTTGTAGTACATATGTTGTAGTATATAGCCTGATAAGAAAAACGCCCTGGGAAAAGCTGAGATTGTGAGCTGCATAAAAGCAACCCCTCAGGAATAGCCGGGGGTTCAGAATTTGCCATGCTAATGCTCTGGACCTTTTGCGCAAATAAACCTGTATTCTCCTGCCCTTCGTGGTCTTGTGTCCTGATCTGGAAGCAGGATTTGCTACAACACTTTTAATCTCCCCTCCCCCTGAAAGATTAGCAATAGCAATAGCACTTAGGCTTATATACCGCTTTACAGTGCTTTACAGCCCTCTCTAAGCAGTTTACAGAGTCAGCATATTGCCCCCAACAATCTGGGTCCTCGTTTTACTGATCTCAGAAGGATGGAAGGATGGGTCAACCTTGAGCCAGTCATGATTGAACTGCTGGCTGTGGGCAGAGTTAGCCTGTAATACTGCATTCTAACCACTGCGCCACAACGGGTTTAGATTAGAGGCATTTGTGAACAAATTGGGTTTACACGTTACTTGGTTGTGTGTTTGTAGCCTGCCTTTATTATTTTTACAAATAACTCAAGGAGGTGAACATATGCAACATAACTTCCCTCCTCCAATTTTCCCTACAACAACAACTCTGTGAGAAGAGTTGGGGGTGAAGAAGTGTGACTGTCCCAAGATCACCCCATTGGCTTTCATGGCTAAAATGGGATTAGAACTCACATCATGCTAATCTAGTGTTTGCATAGAGGTTTAAGATCAGAATCTTTGTCAGTTCAGTCAGGTTTCCTTGAAGCATGATTGTTATGGCTTTTATCAAGCAAATCCAACCAGTGATAACTTATTCAGCCAATCAGGGTTAAGCATACGAGGCAGTGTAGATGTGCAAATTAAGTAATAGTGTCTTCTTTCTCACACAATATTATGTTGTTATTCTGTTTTGTTTGTGTAATTGCATAAGGACTTCCCATGATCCCATTCCTTATTTATAGAATAGAACAGAACAGAACAGAACAGAACAGAACAGAACAGAATAGAATAACAGAGTTGGAAGGGACCTTGGAGGTCTTCTAGTCCAACCCCCTGCCTAGGCAGGAAACCCTACACCACTTCAGACAAATGGTTATCCAATCCCTTCTTAAAAGTGTTGGAGCATTCACTACCTCTGGAGGCAAGTTGTTCCACTGATTAATTGTTCTAACTGCCAGGAATTTCTCCTTAGTTCTAAGTTGCTTCTCTCCTGGATTAGTTTCCACCCATTGCTTCTTGTACTGCCTTCAGGTGCTTTGGAGAATAGCTTGACTCCCTCTTCTTTGTGGCAGCCCCTGAGATATTGGAATACTGCTATCATGTCTCCTCTAGTCCTTTTTTTCATTAGACTAGATATCTATCCCTTTTTTCCCTCATTTGTTACATTTAGATTTAACCCTGGTTTCTGAATTAATCCATTTTCTGTGTTCACACATATAATCCACTGAACTCTAACCCAACTAAATGGCATGGATTCATATAATTTGCTAACTTGACCCCTGACCCCCAGACATACAACAGAACCACAAGTTGACACTATCAAAAACTATGTAAACTATGGTGTGCTTGTGTGATTTCTCTCACAGTTCCTCAAGTCAGTTGTATGGCTTTTCATAAAAAATGGATAGAAGGTTCTAGAGATATCTAAGGCTGGTTTTCTTCATTCATGATTTATTTATTTATTTTATTATTTATTTATTTGTCAAAAGCTTACAATATAACAGAAACAAGAATAAACATAAGTTTAAATACAAGAAATAGGAACTAATAATTGGGAACAATAGGATAGGGACGGTAGGCACGATTGTGCGCTTATGCTTATGATCTGGGTATTCAACATTTCTGTCACTCCAACCTATCTTACTACATCTTCTGGCCTGTTCTTGTAAATATTTGAAAATTGGCAGGATGACTTTGAAAACAAAGAAATGAGTACAGATAGCCCTTAAGTTATGACCATAGTGGAGCCTGCCAATCATAGGTTGTGACAATCACGTGACCAACCCTGGTTTGCAATGATCATTAAGCAAATGCCATGGGTGTTAAGGGAACCAGTGGGCCTGGTTTTACTGAAAACCAGAAGTAACTCAGTAAATGGCAAAACCATTTTAACTATTTTAAAACACAGTCACATCACCACAGGATGCTGTAAACAGCCAATCAACCAGGATGATTAGGGGACTGGAGACTAAAATATATAAAGAATGGTTACAGGAACTGGGCTTGGCTAGTCTAGTGAAGAGAAGGATCAGGGGAGACATGATAGTGGTCTTCCAATATTTGAGGGGCTGCCACAGAGAGGAAGGGGTCAAGCTATTTTCTAAAGCGCCTGTAGGCCAGACAAGGAATAATGGATGGAAACTGAACAAGGAGAGATTCAATCTGGAAATAGGAAGAAACTTTCTGTCAGTGAGAACAATCAACCAATGGAACAGCTTGCCCTCGGAAGTTGTGGGAGCACCATCATTTGAGACTTTCAAGAAGAGATTGGACTGCCATCTGTCAGAAATGGTGTAGGGTTTCCTGATTGGGCGGGGGAGTTGGACTAGATGACCTACAAGGTCCCTTCCAACTCTGTTAATCTGTTAATACTGTTAAATGTGGCTTTGTTGCTGAGCTCTTGAAGGGAGCCTAATTGTCAAAACTTTGAATCCGGATTGCAAGTAGAACCATAGTAGGCCCGTTGGAAGTTCGAATGGTCATTAAGCGAACAGTCATAATTGAATACAGGCATTCATGAAATATCCAGAAGCACTTGTGCTTCTCTCCATTTTATTTTATTTTTTTCAATCATCCAGTCCTTTTGCCTAGAACAGGGGTCCCCAAACTTGGCAACATTAAGACTTGTGGACTTCAACTCCCAGAATTCTGCCAAGTTTGGAGACCTCTGGCCTAGAAGAATTCTTGAGTCTGTCGCTGCGCAGTGGATAGGAAGCCCATTTCTTTGAAGGTGTAGTTTTTGTATTCTTGAACCCTGCCTCAGGCTGGTGCCTCACCGTGTCTCAGTATTAAGCTGATTAGCTTTGCAGCTCTTGGATACTCTTTTCAGGCTAGGCATAAGCTGCCAACATTCATTACAGTTTCTGCCTGTCTCCGTGATTTGAACTTTGGACTCAAAGCTGTGGCTGCTGTTGTATGAAAAAAAAAAAGTCAGTCCAACCACATCCTTGGGAGAGAATCCCACTGCCGGACCACTAATGGTCATATGTGGGGTGCCCACATATGGCTGCCAAGTGGTAAGGCGTAGGCCGTCTTTAATTCTGGCTGAAGCCTATAATCCTGCCTCGAAGCAAGTGCTGAGGTCTGACCTATCCAAGTAAAAATTATTTGAGTTTTTCAGAAATGCACAGCCTAAAAAAGTTAACTTCTGTTCCCAGCTTTTTCTTGGACTATTTTACTTATTTTGAAGCAGGTATTATGAAGTAGATTCAGGCAGGACTACAGTGTGATAATATTATGTGCTTGACTTGGCCTGCATCTCCAGTGGAACCACCACTTCAGCTACATCCTGTAGGCAAGGGTGGGCTTCAAAAAATTTTTAGCAAGGGGGTCTCTGCCCAGTTGCTGGGTAGGCGTGGCCTAGTTGGTCTCCTGCACCATGCCTGGGAGGGTGTTTTTGCACTCCCCAGGCTCTGGAGGCTTCCCTCGACCCTCTGGGAGGGTGAAAACGTCCTCCCTGGGCTCCGGAGGCTTTCTGGAAGCTGGAAACAAGCCCATTTCTGGCCTTCCTGAACTTCTGGGAGGGCCCTTTTTCGCCCTCCCCAAGCCTCCACCTGCATCCAAAACCGGCCGTGTGGCGACTCCTGGGAGGGGAGGGGTGGGCGGGGCCAGCCAAGAATGGGATTTGCGGGTTCTTCAAACTGTGCAAAATCTTAGCTAGAGGATTTCCTGAACCCCTGCGAACCCTCAGCAGCCCACCCCTGCCTGTAGGCCAGGGGTGTCAAACTCACGTCATCACAGTGGTGTCACGTGACGTATTGGGACTTTTTCCTGCTTCACTAAACCAGGTGTGGGCATGGCCAGCACGTGACACATCTGGCCTGCGGGCGGGAAATTTTACAGCCCTGCTGTAGGCAGTTTTCATGGAAAGCCAATCTGGTGATTCTTCTGTATTTTAACTTTTGGAATTTAGTGATGGCTATTGTAAGAAACAAATTCTGCATAATAAAAGCATGGGAGGTGTACAGAGGTGTGTGAAGAATGTGTGCTTATGTGTGTGTGCAAGTGCAAGAGAGTGTTTTGTAGTTATGTAGAGGGGTAAGATTGTATAATGACATTCTCTACTTACAACCATAATGGAGCCTGCCCATTATGGTCATAAGTCGTTATGGTTATATGGATCATTGCATGACTGACCCAATTTTTTGACCATTTTTGTGACAGTCATTAAGCAAACGTCATGGTCATTAAGTGAACCCATTGTTCCCTATGGGGCGTTTTTGCCAGAAACCGCAAATCAGTGTTGGCTTTCAGCAAAGCATCATAAATCATGATCACGTGACTGTGAGATGCTCCTAATAACAATAAATGCAGGCCAGTTACTGAGTGCCCAAAATATGGTCACATGACCTCATCAAGAAACCAGGCATAGGAACCTCAGAATCATGTTGTGCCTTCTGGATGGGGGGGAAGGGTCTATCATAACCTCAAACATTACTAAGTGACTTGTCGTAATTTGAGCACTACCCATACATAACAAGATGTGAATGGGCAGGTAAGCTTTGGTGGGAAACCATAACACCGTCCAAGTTCAAAAGTTCCTCACTCACAACCTATCCTATACCTAGACTTTGTGAGATCAGTGCTACTTATTGAAATAGCATTATCTTCACTGAGCTGTTCTCTGGATGGATTACTGCTCACATTGCTATTGGAAAGCAAAGCTTCTCCACTTTATTGAAATCTATCCTACTAAAACTTTCGTGTCTGTTTGATTGTTTGTAACCTTCAAATGTGCGAAATGGTGCATCATATGGCAACACTTTTTCAATCAATATATCTCAGTTGGACTAACTTACATAATGCATTCAAAATCTGAGACCCATGATTTGACAAGGTTGTGGCCACTTCAGTGTTGCTGTGCTGTCACACCGTTGTAGTCAGCCACAGTCACATGATTGTTACTTACAACATTCCCTAGGAAAGCAGGTAGAAGTCAGAAGTCACTCCCACTTGCACTGCTTTTTTGACCATCATGCTAATTCCATTTCTGTTTAGGTAAGAACATATATTTCAAATGATTACCCAGTGAGTCAAAGTCCATAAAGTAACAACATATCTTGTTTTAACGTTGATCAAATAAGTCAACTTCATATTCCTTCCTTTTCCTCTAACAGTCTTAATCTTTATTTCATTCAAATATTATCATAGGATTTTATTCCTTTTCATTTCTTTTTCTGTATCTCATCACATTCATCAAGGCCTTAACAAGTCTCTTTTGTAAATCTACAACAAATAACAAATTACCTGGTCACTTTCTTGGTTTTTCATTTATATTTCTCTTTAAAATTTACAATCTCAGCCAGTTTCCTTTCTGGACTCAGTGAGACATCATTTTCTAAGTCATTCTCATAGCTCAGTTATAAATCCATTTTCAATACCTTCTCCGTATGGCCTTGTTCTGACTGAGCATTAAGCACACACACATTGGGGGGAAATTAATTGTGCCTGCACATTCTGCTCCAGGCTCCATGTTTTAAGAAGGAAGCACATGACCATTGAGAATGGGTGTTGGAGAAACAATTCCTAATGTGTCCATCAAATGAATAAAAATATTGGTAACTGGCATAAATGATGTCTTTACATTGTACCCTTCATACCAAAAATATCACTTACTGAAGTCCCCCTCTCTGTGCAGGGATATTCTCAGGTCAAAGGTAATGGGGGAAGGCCTTCTAATTTTTTTCCTCTCCAAGTAATCTCTCCAACATCTCCCTTCCTGTTAGATAACACCAGCCCAATCATACAGCATCTAACCAGCATTTCAGGTAGTCCTTGATTTTGGGATAGAATTGGGATTGCAATTTCAATTTCTAAGTGATGTAGACATTAAGTGAGTCATCATGTGACTAGACCTGATTTTAAAATCATTTTTACCATGGACTTTAAGCAAATCACATGTTCATTAAATAAATCATGTGATCATTAAGTGAACCATACTGGAACTTCAGGGAATGGTTATAAGTCATTTTTCTGAGGATGTCATAACTTCAAACCATTGTTAAATAAACCGTTGTGAGGACTACCTGTAGATTGGGCAAAATTTATTATGGGATGAGTTTTTACATGAGGTTTCTACTCTTATTGTGTATGGCACGTGGCTGCCAAGGGCCAATGAATCGAGCTGTCAGAAGGCCAAGATAGAAGATGTTTCCTAGGATGGATTACTCCTCTTTGGCTTTTCTCATTGGTGGATTTGAAACAGCAGTATCCCAGATAATCACAGGACCTCTTTGCATCCCCCAAACCAAGAAACTGCAAAACTCAATTGGGAAATCGGAGATGATCTATTTCTTTAGACATTTCCCTCAGGCAGATCATCATCAAGAGTCCTTGGCAAAAGGTTAGGTTCTGAGAGACTACAGGCTCCAAAACTGACAAGGAAGGAAAGTTTACTTCATACAGTTGAAATAAAGAACTGATTTTTCATTTAGCATGCAGAGCTCTCCCATTCAGACTCTTAAAATTCTTCTATTTACAAGCAGAGGACATGAAGAATCATTTTAGTGAATGTTTCTCAGGGACAGGCCTCCCCATTAAAGGAACTTGGTTTGTTAATTATTTCCCAAATATCTTTTGTCCCCTCCATCATTTGCAGCCTGTCCTTCTCCAGAACGCTCTTGTTTTTATTTTGTTGGAAAACATTGTAGGAAAAAGAAGAAAATGACAGCTGCCACATATTTCAAGAAAATTCTGCAAAGAATCTCCTTTTTTTCCAGTCAACTGCAAAAAGAAAAAAAATAAGTAAAGAATATCACGTATTTAAAAAAGGCTTTGGAGAACTTTTGGCTCATTTTTGCAAAATCAGGGAAGGAATGCAGAGAATAAAAATGGGAAAAAACAACGTAATTCCTTAATTTCCATGCACTTCTGTTATCATTCTTCCACAGTGATATTAAGCAGGCAAAGCAGAGGGACATTCTCAGTATAAATTCATAGGATATGAAGACATTGGAAGAATCCTTTATTATCCACTTTGAGTATGGAATGGGAAAAGACAACATTGATTTGCTTGGGCAGGAGAAAACATTCCCCCATCTTTAACTCCTTCAGTTGTTGTACTATCATTCCTTGTGTGCACTGACAAGAAATTAACTCAGGCCCATATATTGAATAGGAATCCAAAGGGCTAGAATTGGATTGAAATTGAACAAGGCCACTCTTTAAAAAAATTATATGTCTAAGAATAGGAGAACATCTTAAAATTATATAAAGATTTCACCAGGAATAATGGAACAAACAAACAAATCCTAAGGCCACTCTTGCCCCTTTTTCTTCTGTTCTTATTTTATTTTTTATCCTTCATAGATGCATAGATACTACTTTTTAAAATAAATTCGCAGGTGTAAGCATTAGTGGCTCCTATCCCCACTGAGTCACCCATTGTCTTGAAAGCTATGAGCATTCTTGCTGTTGTGGATCTTAAAGAAATGCCAATCAGCACAAAGTTTGCTGGAATATTGCAACTCTATGATTAGGCAGTCACTGTTGTCAGGATAAGTAACTTGATTGCTTTTGGATGGCAGGGAAGTTAATCCCACCATCATGCTTAAGAGTAACCCTCAGTCTGTGCATCTTGCAAACACACAGTGCTGAATTGTAAAATGATGTTTCTCAAAATATTTTTCACTGAAAAAAAATCAGAAAGAAGCAGATGGATTTTGATTTCTATTTGTATGCTCTGTGTGATCTGAAAACACACAATTTTACTAGTTATTACTGAACAAACGATATCATATCAATGTATTTTCTTCAGGCAAAGCTTGGATTCTTACCAATAGTACATTTCAGGACAGAGCACTCCATGACATAAGTAGTTTAGGAGGCGGTTTTAAGCATTGACCACTTCCAAGAAAATGGGGGGATCTGTTTAACAGACACAATAGGCTCCAGACCAAATAGACACATGCGGTCAATTTTTTTTCCCCATCTTTTGGTCTGTGACTATTTTTTTAAATAGAATTTGCTGACAATATTGTTCTTCATTTTTGTCTTGACTGGGCCTCAAATCCAAACTGCTTTTACTACAGAAGTACATAGGATGACAAGTGCATAGAATGAACAATATCTATGGTTGTCATATTTTTTTAATGCTCTTGAGAACATCTGGCTTAAAACAGAAGGGTGGGTAGAAGAAAGACACCCTAAAGCTGGAGTGGATTGGAGGAAAGGAGGTCAGTGACTTTGTTTAATTCCAACTCATCACTGGAGTTGATTGACAGGGTAAGAAGACCTCATCCCCATGCTGTCTGTCTCTATGGTTTTGGGTTTTTGCATAGTTTAATTTTTTTAATTTCTATCTAAGATAGATAATTTCTATTTATCTAATTTCTATTTAATTTTTAATTTTTCTATCTATATTTTTACAATTTGTGAGCCTCCTAGATTCGCCTTATCAGGGAGATGGGCTCCATATTAATTTAATAAATAAATAAATTCCAGATATTTTTCTTTGGTGGTACATGGGGCTTCCTAATCTTTTAAAAAATTATTGTATTAATATTACTTGGATATTATTATGATTGATCACACAGTCAGCCATATGTTGAGTCTGTATTTGTCATGTTTGTCTACCTATTGAGTCATTCCCAAGGATCTGGGATAGGCAGGTGTCATTGTTTAATAATACTAAGGATATTTTTGCAGGATGTTATCTGTTCTAAGTAAAGCTTAGCCTATTGACTGATGGTGATTTTGTCAATGCCAGTGATGCTCAGGCTCCAGATGTTTTGAAAATGTACCCAAGGCACCTATTGTTATTGGTACTTTCTTTGCCTTCTTTTGCCACAGTCGTTCTACTTCTATTTGCAAGTCTTTTTTTCATTGTTATAATTTAAATTTATAATGCCACTAAATTAAAAGGGAGAGAGAGACCCGGGGCAGTATATGGGACAACAGATAGCATTTACAAATCTGGTTTCAGTCTGGAGGTTTTAGGAGCTGAAACTAATGTGGTCACCAGGTTGGAAAAAACCTAGATTACAGATTTATGGCCTGTTTGGCAGTTTCATCAGTCTTAGAAGAAAAAGGATTATGGGGAAAAAGCAATGCAAATCCAGATTCTGCAAGTGCTTTAGTGGAGCTTTAACAAGTTGCCTGAAAACTCTTTGGTGGGTCTTTAACAAGTTGCCTGAAAATTCTTTCCAGCAGTGTCTCCCATCCAGTGGGCTAAGAATTATTTGTTGACACCGCCCCCCCTCAAATCTGGATTTCGGCAATAGGATCTAGCAACTATGAAATGATGAAATCAAAAACCCCAGGCCAGTTTTGAGAGGGGAAATGCCTAATTTCCTAAACACTTACTGATTGTTCTTTTGATTTACATGCTGCAAACTGAAGATCCAAAGCTTGAAGATGGTGTGAAAATTGTCCAGAATCCAAATAATAAATTTTGGTACACAAAGAAAAAAAAAATAAGAACGCACATTTTCTAGGTCTTGATATCTTTACCAAGTCCAAAAAAATTTCACTAACATCTGCCTTAAAAATTATCGCATTGATCATCCAGCAATGTTCTCTAAACATCAATTTGGCATCTTTGGAATGGGGAGGAGTGTGGCAATAGGGAATATTTTTTCTGATCAGACAAGTAACCTAGTATGTTTTTCTTCTACATCATCAAAACCTACTTCCCTACAATTAACTTGGATAAACACATATTTATCTTACAATTGGGGGTGACCACAAGGAGAGGATCAAAAGAAAAAAGTTGGAGGCCCAAACTTCAAAATATCCTGGCTATCAACTTCTTTCTTTGACCATTCCCCTGTTCCTTTGCTTTCATCTTGCTATCCCCAGCTCATGAGTCAGGCTATCCTCAGTGAACCGTAGCCATATCAATATGATTTGCCCCCACCTATTCTGACATCAGCCAATGGCAGCGTTATGATGGGTAAAATAGGTTAGCCAAATTACTTCCTTAATAATCCCCAATCTGATCCAGCAGCCTCTGCTCCATGTTTACTTCCTGTCATCATCAACACCCTCTCACTTGAGATCAGGAATTTTATTGTGTTGTCTCCCAATAAAGACTCTAGTTACACCAACCAGGACAGATTTTATATCCAGCTGTGGCTAAGAAGAATGCAGAACACAAAACATCAGGTTCATCTTCCAACAAAAAGGGCAGAATAGGTGGACCATGAGATCCAATCCAACTTCAAAAATGCAGGAAGGAGTTGAATCCATCAGGAATGCTTAGTAGAGAAGACTTCCAGAGAAGAGCCAATAAAAGTTGCTAAAGCTAACTTTTATTTCCCTTTCCTGTCTCAAGATAGAAAACAGTATCTGATTTCTACCCACAGTGATCAGAGGGACTTCAAGGATCAAAGAAAAGGGTCTTGGATGGGCTCCTGAGTATGGCTGGCTGTGGAATTCGGGAGTTGAAGTCTGCACAACTTAAAGTTTCTGAACTTGAGAAATACTATCCTAGAGCTCAGAGTATCTGCCCCCCCCCCCCCCAGTGTATATGAAAAGCCACTGTATTCAGCTTGAAAAAAGAAAAAAGACCTTTAGTCAGTGACAAGATAAACGTACCAGTGAGCCTTCATAAAGTAATACCACCCCCACCCCCACTGTTTTGATGAGTTGAGCACCTAAGTTAGATTATAAAACATGCGGAATTTGGGTTTAAAAAACAACATTTTGTTGTTTGCATGGTATGCCCAAATGAAGATTCATATCATGGTTTAAAGTTATGGTCTCGTTCACACACAACCCAGACCATAGCTGGGCTCCCAAAACTACACAACTCCATTTTAACCCAGGTCTGATATGTTGTGTAAACTCAGCCCAAGCACATGACAGAAAATATGATCTTACTCAGCCCTTAGTCATTAATTCAGATGAACAGAAGCTGTAAGCACCACCATCTCTCATTTGGCCATTTCACCCTGGAGTCTCTCTTGCACATCTACACATTTGGCGGACATCATGCACAAGTAGTTATGTGCATCTAGGCACCATCTGCACTCCACTTCTAAAGTGTGCTGTGTGCCATCAATCATACTAGCATTCATGCGCCAAAGAAGCTTCCCTCCTTGCATTCTGACAGCCAAACGCCTGGAAGTGTGTGAGTGCAGTGCCAGGAAGACCCCAGTTCAACTCTCTCACAGACTCACCAACAGCTAAGCTGCAATCTATCAGGCTTAGTATCCTCCCTTTCCCCAAAACAAAGATCAACCATATGGTGATAATAATGAATTCCTGGAGCACCTTACGCAAGGTTACAAAGATGTAATATATGTGAAGAATTCTGGCCCTTCTCCAGAAGCACTAGACAAATTAATATCCTGGCCCAGAATGTTGTATTCTTGTCCCTTCATAAATCATTTGCAATAATCCCACCATCTGATTTCTTCAGCCTCCATGTGCGCGGCCTATTATTCGTCATTTGTGATAGAAGGCTGTGGCCAGTCATATGGGATTTACTCTGGCTACACTGTGTAGTGGTTTACAAAGAAGCAATCACAGCAAAGTGAGTATTCCTGGACTTCTAGGAAGACTTTTAGACAGCGTTTCTCAACCTCAATCAATTTAAAATGGGGGGGGGGGAGTTCAACTCCCAGAACTCCCAACCTTGGTCACTCCCAGCATTCTCTACTTTCGCCATCTTAAGGTGTGTGGATTTCAACTTCCAGAATTCCCCAACCAGCATGCGAGCTGGGGAATTCTGGGAGTTGAAGTCCACACATCTTAATATGGCTAACGTTGAGAAACAATGTTCTGGATCATACCACTGATCATCATGCAAGATGCTTTTAGAATATTCTGGGTAGGTTTAGAGACATATGGCAGAACCGGCATAGCAACACTTTTGACACCTCTGTATTAAGCTACATAATGTGGTGGATCTACTCTCCCTTCTTGCCTCTAAGCAAACAGTCAGCAAAATAACAACGTTGGTTTTCACTTTAAAATAACAGGAATATAATTACTCCAAAGTAACAAGTATGTGAAATTTGCCCTATTTAGAAGAATTTAGATCTATCTATCTATCTATCTATCTATCTATCTATCTATCTATCTATCTATCTATCTATCTATCATCTAACTAGCTAGTTATTAGCTAGTTAGCTAATCTCGGTGCAATGGCTCAGCAGTTAAAGATGCTGAGCTTCTCATTTGGAAAGCTGACAGTCCAGGTTCAAGACCTGGGTGTTGTGCAACAGGACAAACTCCCATTACTTGCCCCAACCCCTGCGCACCTAACAGTTTGAAAGTATGCAAATGCAAGTACAGTTGATAAACAGGTGGGAAGATAACAGTGTTCCACATGCCTCAGTGTATACTTATGTTGGCCATGTGACCACAGAAATGTCTTTGGATAGTGCAGGCTATGATACAGAGATGAGCACCATCCCCTAGAGCTGGACAATACTGAATAAACTTTACATCTATCTATCTGTTGTCTGTCTGTCTGTCTATCTATCTATCTATCTCTCTCATCTATCTATTTATTTAGCAAATTTATATACCAGTGGCTTCCCAATTCACCAAAAGTGATTCGCATAAAAGGTGGCATAGAACAGTCAGATAAAACAGAAAATGTAAAAACAAGAGATAAAAGTATTTAAAAAATCATATTACTAAATGCCATTAAAAACAGATATACAAATCATAGGCAAAAAGAGGATAGAATGCTGCCTCAACAATGATGCCATCTAAACATGTCTCCAGCTCACATGTCTTGAGGGCTTTCCAGAATATCAAAAGGGAGGTTGATTTAAATAACAATTCCTTTGCCAAAAAGGAAGATAAGCCACAGTTTAGTTCATGATCTTATTCCCCAAAGTATCTGCCTCCATTTCCAGAATTCCAGTAAATCTAAAATGAACCTCAAACATGCATTATTTAAGGGGCGGGGGGTGGGATTTCCTCTGAGGTAAATACAATATCTACATGTGGATTCTGGAAGAAATTTTGCTTATGATGCTTTAGAAACTACAAAGAAAAAGCTCTAAGAAATCTAAAGCAGTCCAGAGAAGAAAACAGTGAAAAGTAAAACTGATGCAAAGGGTGAAAAATCTAAATCTGGAATTCTGTAAGGCATTTAATTCTGAGGAAATATTATTTTGAGTGGACTCTAATTGTTGTTGAAACTTATAAGAATGGCTGGTAATGGGGATTGGACCCAATAGTCTAAAAAGTTCTTTTCAGTTCTGTGAGCTACAATTCAACCTCTTTAATCTAGCTACTGGATTTACTCATTTTGGGGTTTGCACAATATTTGAACCATAACAGAATGAGCAGTGTGTATACAATATATTAAACCACAGAAAAGTAACCCATTTAACACTACCCAAGTTTAGCCTGCAGACAAATGGATCTGCTAGATTTTTACCTCACTTGGTTGATCGTCCAAGCATCCTCCATCTTTCAGATGTGCTAACAGTAATTTGGCAATGGACGGTTCTCCACCTTTCCTCTGCTCCTATGACTTAAGCCCCCAGGGACTCCTCCAAATGTTGGATTCACCCTGGAATGTGATAGCTTGCATTAATGAAAAGCAAGTTTCAGGGTATGTGCTGAATGCATTTGGCTTCCAATCACACGTTCCAGATTTCATTGAAGGTTTAATTGACTCAGATGTAGCATAATGGATGACTTCAACCAGAGTCGCTGTTACTGAGGCTAGAATTGCCACTTTCTCTTAGTGACATTTCAAGGAGGTTCTGCCACCTTGAAGCCCGATCAAGATTAGCAGGCGATAGGGAATCTAGCAGAGAAGCTCCAGTTCTTCTGCCCATTTTGTGAATCAGTTCCTCTGGAGGTTTGGGGAAAGCTGTGTTCAGTCAACAGGGCACCACATATCTCTGAAACGCTGCTGGGTGGGGTAATGGGGGGAACACCAGGGAAGAGGCAGCTCCCATCTCCCCTGATGAGTTGCAGCCAGCCAGCACACAGGCGCCTTCAGATCCCCAAGGAGGCTGCAACACACAACCCATAGCATCCTTGTCCCAGACAGCCCACCCATCTTGACCTCTTTTAAGCCCTAGCAGATAGGGCCTGCAGACAACTGGCGATGCAGAAGTCTGCAGCCATAAACAGACTGCCAAGGAGGCCATCCTGGGAAGACGAGACCATGCCAGTGATGAGTCTGGCAAGGGTGCTGCAATTGCACCAGGGACTTTGACCTTTTTATACATGCTGCAGATCCACAAACACGGATATGCACGGATGGGATACCCAAATAATATGTAGGACATACATGGCCTGAAAATGAAGCCGATTCATGGTGGGAATTAATAGCTAACAGCTATCAGAATTAATGCTGAAAAGAGTCTTCATGACAAGGAGCATCGCTGCTGGGGTAGTGCAAACAACAAAACTGTTGCCCTGACTGAGCTTCTTGGACGCATCCACTTGGTCACTATGGATACAAAGCGCTAGATTAGATAGAATGACTGGAAGCCAACAGTGAGTTTATTCTGTTCTTATTTATCCTGGCTACAGACTTAATCTGGTTCATATTTATTTTGCCTCATCATACAAGCGCCCTGGGAGCTAAAGTTGTGTAAAAGGAGGAAGCTAACTATTTTTAAGGTGTACAAACCAAGCCAGCAATTCCCAGAATTCAGCAGAGGAAGGTACAATATTCATGGGATAAAACTGAGCCAATTCTACCCTTTAAGTGCAAGTTGGCCTCAGGGTTTCATTTGATTTCACATGACACACTTAAGACTGGTTACTGAATTAATTCGTTTTTCTGGGCACATGTGGCTACTTCACATGAGAAGATAAGGCAGCAAGGGGGAGGGGGAACTATGGCTAACACTGACCAAGTTTAGCCTGTTATACAATTGTATCTGCAGGGTTTTTACCTGATGTGATCCTATGTTCAATTGTTTTATTTATAGCTTGATCCTGGCATTGGTTCTTGGTTGCAAAAGCTGGCATCTTGTTGTTGATGAAAAAAATTCAAAAACAAATCAAGGCGTCTTTGGTTACACTAACATTTCCGATCAATTCTTTGTCAGTCTGTCTCCAGCCGTGACATTTCTGGTGGAAGAAAAATATTTCCTTAAACAAAGGGAAGATGTGTAAACATTGTAAAAAAAAAAAAAAGAAGTGGTGAAATTTTTCAACTCCAGGGTTGGTTTTCTGTTCTCTCCCAAGTTTGCTCTAATCCTTTGGGATGGAAATAATGGGCAAAAACAATGTTATTTTTGTCCCCCGCACACACAAACACTCATATTTGTAACAAAAATGAATTCTTGTGTTTAGGAAAGAGGGTTTTTTTTTCCCCATCACCTCTTTGTTGTCCATACCAAATCATGGAAAGTGGGGGTGGAGATTGGGGAGAGAAGAAGGCTTTCCAAAAGTTGATTTATTTTTCTGGGAATTAATATTGCAACAATGCAATCAAGTGGCTATGTATCCCCCCCTCCCTCCCTTACCCCTTGCTAATCCAAATAAAAGGAAAGGATTTAATCAAGGTTTGGGTTGTAATTTCTATGCTGGCCCATAGATTCTAGACTGCATCAGAAGTGCTTCTGATCACATCTAGAGTATTTTTCTTAGCTCCAGAGAGAAACCCTGCAAGATGAGGAACCATGGCTGGGAAACCATGCTACTGGTTTTGCTCATTAGCAAAAAAAGAAAAAAAAACAGTCAGAGGCAAGGCGCTGCTCTACCCTCCCTTAAACCGAGGCATCTCCCTCAGTGGTGGGATTCAATTTTTTTTACTACTGGTTCTGTGGGCGTGGCTTGGTGGGCGTGGCAGGGGAAGGTTACTGCAAAATCCCCTCCCCACCCCACTAACCTGCTATCCAGCTCCGTTCTCTTGTGCAGGGCAACAAAAGAAGACCCAGCCAATCAGCTGGGACTCGGGAGGCAGAGAATAGACCAGTCAGGGGCCAGTCAGAGGTGGTATTTTCTGGTTCTCTGAACTACTCAAAATGTCCGCTACCAGTTCTCCAGAACCTGTCAGAACCTGCTGAATACCACACCTCTGATCTCCCTACTGTTTGTCTTGTTGAGTAGTGCAGGATCTCAGGGAGGACGAAAACTTTCCCAGTTCTGCCACCTGAATCCTAAAGCCTTTAAATTGGAGGCTGAAGCCCCTGGGCCTGGAGGGCTTCCTCATTAAAAGATTTTCCTGTAATTCAGAGTGCATCCTCTGTCAAGTCATTCACTGACCCTGGCAGGGTCTTCTTGGGAAAGTCTGTTCATGGATCAGCATCTGCTCATACTTATTTATTTATTACATTTATCCCATATTTATTACTTTATAACAAATTCAAAGTGGCAAACATACATCATACTACTTCCTTCCCCTATTTTCCCCACAGCAACAAATTTGTGAGGTGAGTTCGGCTGAGAACAAGTGACTGGTCCAAAGTCACGCAGGTGGCTTTCATGCCTAAGGTGGGACTAGAACTCACGGTTTTCTGGTTTCTAAGCCAGCATCTTAACCACTTCACCAAACTGGCCCTGGCCAGTCTGCAATCGGAATGCAGCAATTCTGCTTGTCTGGTAAAAGGGCAAAATGGCAGCAGTTGTGTTGGAAAAACACAGTGTGACAAATGGCAGGCAGCAAGAGAACATAGAATAAGAAAGTTGGAAAAGACTTTGGAAGTTTTCTAGTCCAAGCAGGAGACCTTATATCATTCCAAACAAATGGATGTCCAATCTCTTCTTGAAGGGCTCCAGTGACAGAGCACCCACAATTTCTGGAGGCAAGCCATTCCACAGATTAATTCTTCTTTCTGACAGGAAATTTCTTCTTACTTCTAGGTTGGATCTCTCTCTCCCACCCATGACTTCTTGTCCTCTCCTCGGGTGCTTTGGAGAATAGGTTGGCCTTTCTTCTCAGTGAGAGTTCCTCAAGTACTGGAAGACTGCTATCATGTCACCCTAGTCCTTCTCTTTGTTAGACTTAGACATACATAATTCTCTCAGCCATTCATGGAAACACAGAAACATAGGCTGGAAGGGAGCTTAGAGGTCTTCTATTCCAACCTTCTGCTCAAGACAAGAGCCTTATAGTATCTTGGTCAAATTACTGCCCAGTCTATTTTTGAAAACTTCTGGTGGCAGAGCACCCACAATCTCAGGAAGCAAGCTACTCCGTTTTCTGACCCACAGTCAGAAAATTTCTCCTTGCTTCTAGGTTGGATTTCTCTTTGACAAGCTACTACCCATTGATTCTTGTCCTGCCCTCTGGTGCCTTTTAAAAAGAAGTCAATCCCCACTTCTTTGTCACAGCCCTTCAGGTACTGGAAGACAGTTACCATGTCGCCCCTTATCTTTCTCTTTGATAGACTAAACATACCTAGCTCCCTCAACCATTCATCATATGATTTAGCCTCAAGAGTCTTTATCGTCTTTGATGCTCTTCTCTTCACATTTTCAAGGGTCTCAACATATTTTTGTACCATGGTGACCAGAACTGGACCAAGTATTTCAAGAGCGATCCCACTAGTGCAGTGTAAAATGGTATTATTACTTCTCATATGAAGCTCAAATACTTTGGCCACCTAATGAGATGGAGGGACTCACTGGAGAAGAGCCTTATGCTGGAACAATTGAGGGCAATAGAAGAAGGGGACGACAGAGAATGACGTGGCTGGATGGAGTCACTGAAGCAGTAAGCGTGAGCTTAAGTAGACTCTGGAGGATGTTAGAGGACCGGAAGGCTTGGAGGAATATTGTCCATGGGTTGGACATTGACTTCGCAACTAACAACAACAACATTACTTCTCATTGTCTTGACACTATCTCTCGGTTGATGCAGCCTAGGACTGCACTGGCTTTTTTGGTATCTGAAGTACACTGCTGGCTCATACTTAAGTGATGGTCCATTAGAGAGCTTCGATCTCTTTCACACTTACTACTGTTGAGCCAGCCACCACCTATTCTGTACCTACACATTTGTTTCTTCTTGCCTAAATGCAGGACCTTACTTTTCTTACCACTGAACTGCATATTTGAGACCAAGTGTTCATGTGCCAGGACCCTTCTGGATCTTGAGCCTATCTTCCAAAGGGTTAGCAATTCCCCCCAGCCAGGTGTCACCTGCAGGTTTGATGAGTTCCCCTTCTATCTTCTCATCCAGACAATTTATAGAGATGTTAAAGAGTATTGGGCCCAAGACCGAACCTGGAGTAACCCACTGTTTACTTCCCTACATGTAGAAGCAGTTCCCTAGTTCATTCCTCTAGAATTCTTTCTTCCCTCAACTAATTCCATGAACAAGGTAGAAGAATTATATTATAAAATGAAAACACCTCTCCTAGGATTGAATTGTTGCTTTGTGAGGCCAAACACAGCTCTTGTAGATGGGTTTCAGCTGAAAAACAAGATATAAACTGAACAATAAATTAGGATTAGGAGACGGTTACATCCAACCTTGCCAAGTCTCCCGCTTGAAGTTTCCTTGCTTCCTGGAATTGCACTTTCTGGCTGCCCATTCCTGAGTCACTAAAATGTGTGTCTGTTTGTGTTTGTGTACATGTGTTGTAACTTTACCATTTCTACATGCCCTTACCGACAGGCCTGCTTACTTTCTTTGCTTGTCTGAGTTGTCTTATTTTCTCATTCCCAGTGCTGAGAAGGTCATAAAATTCTCTAGGAATCTGCTTCCAGTTACAATGGCTGCTAAGATACCTTTGAAATCTCATGCCTTGCATCAGGATCTTCCCTTGCCACATCTGGCCTCTTTCCTTTTTGCCTCAACGCTCTGTCTGATCCCAGATCTCACCTAGCAAAAATGCTCATTTGCCTTTCTCTCCTGATCAGAATTTTAAAAGGGGAGGGGCGGTTTTATTCAAGCCAGGGAACCGGTTCTCAGTGGTGTCAGCAAATTGTGAATGCTAAAGACCTATGTATAATTAGATGAGACAGTAAAAGATCTCAAATGTTTTGCTCTGAAGTCTAAAATAGTTCTTGAAGAACAGCAACAAAAGGTGCAAGCAGATGGTAATATTTCAAAAAATTTCCTGCTGCTGAGGATATCATCCACCCATCTTACCTTCCTTTTCCTATCCTCCTTTCCATAAGAGAGAGAATAGAATAGACTCCTGCTTTGGGGTGGATATAAGTTGCCTCTCTTCCTTTGGCATCGCACATTGCCCCACGAGGCTGAAACTGAGAACAGTAGTTATAATGACAGTAATGGTCCAAACCACAGAGCCTTTGGCAGGAAACTGAGATAAAAATGACTATATTAAAGCAAGAAAGTTCCCTAGGCTGGTGACTTTCAGGCAAAGTAAATGTCAGGTCCCATAATTCCCAACCAGCTATTGGCTGTGCATGCCGGCTGGGGAATATGAGAGTTAAAATCCAACTCGTTAGCACAACATCTGTTTGAGATATGATAATGTTAATTATTAAAACATATGTGGTAAAGCAAATGCCTGGAGGCTTTTTTGTAGCCTAGAAAAAAGCTTGATCCTATGCATGCTTACCTAGGAATAGGTCCTAACAAATATAGAGGGATTAATAATGTGTCTCCTCCCCCCCCCCCCCCCCCCCAAAAAAAAAATCAGGCTTCAGATATCGTAATGTTGTAAGTCTGCAGTCCAGCATATACTTGCTTAGCAAGATGGCTTTACCTGCTGTCCTGGTGCTAACTTTGCAGCCCTCCTTTCCTTTTAGTGATTTCCTAACTTGAGCTGGGCTGTGCCAGATGAAAGTTATTCTCAAAGAGGTCAGAATATAAATTCCCCTCAGCTCCAGCCAGTGTGGCCAATGGCAACAGATTGTGGGAGTTATACCCCAATTTTTTGAGAGAGCAAGGTTGCTTAATCGTACCCAATGCTACCTGACAGGGGAATGTCCACATTGGCCTACTGTCAAAAGGAATTCATAAGCACCATATTGATTCATCTAAAGATGTACAATTTCTTTCATTACTACTACTACTACTACTACTACTACTACTACTACTACTCTACTATATAGCAATAGTAATAGCATTTAGACTTATATACCACTTCACAGTGCTTTACAGGACTCTGTAAATGGTTTACAGAGGTTAGCATAATGAGTCATCCAACAATCTGAGTCTTAGTTTTACCAACCTCGGAAGGATGGAAGGCTTTACCAATCAGGATCGAACTCTTGGCTATGGGTAGAGTTTGCCTGCAATACTGCATTCTAACCACTATGCCACAATGGCATAAATGGCTAATGTCAAATGTTTTTAAAGCTATTTTGCTTCCCTTTCCAGCTGCCACTGACTGTTTATGGATGCCAATGCAGCAGTTTCATATTTTTTCTGTCATTTGTGTCTTTGATTTAGTGGACAGAGCACAACGAAGGCTTGACATTAGTTGGCTCCCGTATTTGCTAAATCATAACTTTGTGGTTTGCTTGGTCTTAGCTTAGAATGAACTGCTGCTGATGCTAAAGGATTAAATGAAGCTGGCTGTAAACTCTGACAGACGTAATGTTCGCACATCATGTTTAACCAGGTCAAAGTTATCTGCAGTTTGCACAATAGGCTAAGCTAAATCAGCATTGCAAGCTTTGGGTTTTTTTCAAGGTTTTGTGTGTTCTGCAAACCCTAATTTTAGGGTTTGGTTCAGGATATGATGTGAATCCAGAAAATAGGGTGCAGATAGCTCTCAACCTACAATCATTTGTTTAATGATGTTTCAAACTTATATCTCAGAAAAAATGACTTCCAGCTATTCTCAAAATTATGACCATTGCATCCCTCTCTCCCATCACATGTTCACAATTCAGGCACTTGGCAACCAACTCGCATTTATTTATTTTTTATTTATTTATTTTATTTATGTATAAAATTTATTTGCCACCCATCTCATGACAGTTGTAGTATCTTACAATCACGTGATTGCAACTTGTGATTTTTCCAGCCAACTTTCGAGAACCCAAGTCAACTAGGGACTTTGGCTTCCCTTAATGACTGTGCAATTCACTTAATGACCATGTGATTTGCTTAATGATCACCGTAAAAATGATCATAAAATCAAGTCTGGTCATGTCATTGCTTATTAATGAGCGCCTCACTTAGCTATCTCAATTCCAGTACTAATTGTATTCATAAGTCAAGGACTACCTGCAAGAATCTAATCTGTAATCAGCCGGGAGCATTTTTGCTGCTGGGTGCAATATAGGGTTTAAATTCATGCATCTTACAGTGGCTGGGGTTGAAATGCACTGCTCTAGGCTATATTACAGAAGCCTCCATCCAACTGGATTACTCTTTGGTGGCGCAAATTCAGGTTGCACATGAGCATGAGAATACTATATAATTTTAACTTTACAAGTCTTCCTTTATCCTGTGAGTCTTGCTTGGACAAAAAAAACCCTCATTTTTTTGCACATCCAGGCTCAAGTTTTCTCTTAAGGTTGATTTGTATGTTGAAACATCAGTTCTAGTGCTAAGTTAAGAATCATCATGAGCCCTCAGTTAAATGAACATTTCTCAAGATGCTGGATTTGAAGCTTTTTTTCATCCTTCCCTTCTCCGCAGCCCAGGAAGAGGCTTGCTCTGATCCATGACAAGGCCCAGGAGAGAGGCAGGCCTGGGGCCACCATCCAATTTAGAAAAGAAAGAAACTTTTTCTTTATAAAGTACACTCAAGCTATGCTCTAAACCTGTTTCTGGTCAGACTGGCACCTCAGCACCCTCTGCTGGACAAACTATGAGGATGCAGACAAATGCCAGGAAACTGAATTTCTAGCTCAAACTGCCTGCATCCAGCATCAAGGCTGCTTGGGAAACAGCTGCTAGATCAGCGCTGGGCTGGAATTTCTCAAGTCAAATTTCACTGTGAGCCTTGCTGAAAAAGTTTACCCAATCTTAACTTTATACAGCTCTGTGTTTTCTTTGGGTTCCATTGTTATTGTTTGTTTTATAACATTTGGCTGTCTCCAAGTAAGATTTGCATTAGAAACCAATAGCAGTCGTGACCTCTGAAAGTATTTCTTGGGAGGCAGACAGTCCGGTGCTTGGCATCACTGTGCTTCGTAAATCTAGATTTTATCAGGGGACCTTAATGTGAGAAACAAGTTCATTAACTCATGTAAAAGCTCGTGAATCTTAAGATCTATTTTGGAGGAAGGGGTCCCCTAAATCTTTGTCAAAAAGGAGCTTGACAGACTGGAACACTGGGCCCTACCTAAAACAATGTAATTCAGTAGTGAAAAAAGTAAGGCTCTACATTTAGGCAAGGAAAAACAAATGTACAGGTACAGAATAGGTGATACCTGGTTCAAGAGCTGTAACTGCAAGAGGGATCTTGGAATCCTAGTGGACAATCACTTAAATATGAGCCAGCCGTGTGCTGCAGCTGCCCAAAAAAGCCAACACAGTTCTAGGCTGCATAGACAGAGGGATGGAATTAAGATCACGTGAAGTGTTAATATCACTTTATAATGCCTTGGGAAGGCCACACTTGGAATACTGCATCTAGTTTTGGTTGCCACGATGTAAAAAAAATGTTGAGACTTTAGAAAGAGTGCAAGAACAGCAACAAAGATGATTAGGGGACAGGAGGCTAAAACATATGAAGAACAGTTACAGGAATTGGGTATGTCTACTTTAATGACAAGAAGGACGAGCGGTGACATGATAGTGTTCTGATATCTAAGTGGCAGTCACAAAGAAGAGGGGTCCAACCTATTTTCCAAAGCACCAGAAGCCAGGAGAAGAAGCAATGAATGGAATGGAATCAAGCAGAGAACCAACCTAGAACTAAGGAGACATTTCCTAACAGTTAATCAAGTAATCGATGGCATAACTTGCCTCTAGAGGTTGTGGGTGCTCCAACACTGGAGGTTTTTAAGAAGAGATTGGATAACCATTTGTCTGAAATGGTATAAGGTTTCCTGGGTTGGGCCAGAAGACCTTCAAGGTCTCTTTTGACTCTATTGTTCTGTTACCCTTTGTGATCAATGGTACTTGCTTCAATGGTACTTTGGGTGGCACCACCAAATCCTTAATGTCTGCTAGTCAAGTGTCATCATTGTATTGAGTCAATCCCACTGCAAACACAAGTTTGGCTTGCATCAAGAATAAGTACCTGCCTTCTCTAAATTCTCTAAATTTTCCTCCTTTGAAACAGGTGTATCCACCAAATCATGCAGAGACTCAACAGGTTGGGCTTTTTTTGAAAGCTTTTTTTTTTAAATGTACCATCAAATCATTCAGCAACGACACAGATATTTCCCATGGTGATCTATCCCTAACCTGTTCTTTCAAGTTTCCCAACAGTTTTACTCATCACTGGCACATCTTATGCACATTCTAAAAAGAAAATGTTCCCAAGGGTAACACCCCAGTTTGTTTTAATTTGGCACATATGCCCCTTTATCTGTAATCTGGGAAACATATGAGGGCCTCCATCTCAAAAACAACAAAATAAAACCCTGGCTCCCCATAGGCTAAAGAAAAGTAATATGCAACTGCGTTTCGCAACCATTTCTTGTTAGCTTCCACTGGTTCAAGTCAAAAAGGTTCTGAGTGAGAATGGAGCTTCTTCTCCCAAGATCCCCGCTTTGTTTGAACTGGAACTGGAACTGAAATATCTGGCCACAAGATCGTCGTCTTGTTTCTACTGATGGCCTGCAAGGATTTCAGATTATATTTCAGAACCCCCAAATCAAAATCTTAAGGAAGTGATGGCAACCCCTTTAGAAAATGTCTCTGCTGGTATGTCATCTCTCCCCACCCCCAGACAAAAGAAATCTATCTAGACCTTCTCTTTGGCCTTTCCTCTTCTCCTGATTCTCCTTTCTGGAAGTCATGAGGTTCCCTTGGAGCCTCAAAGAATGCTCATGCAATTTTTAGATGCCCCAGAGACTGTGCGAGAGCAAGGCCTTCTCCCAGGAAGTCTAGAGGCCTGCCTGACATAGATTTACCATCAGAGGTGGTAGACAGCCGGTTCGGACCGGTTCTCGTGCACCGGTAGCGGAAATTTTGAGTAGTTCAGAGAACCGGCAAATACCACCTCTGGATGGCCCTGCCCACCTGCCCCCGCCCTTTCATGTCCTATATTCCCTTGTTTTTTCAGCTGAGCTAAAAAACACAGGTCACCTCACTAGCGCTGACACAGAGGGCGGTTTTTGAGAGCTGAGCACGTGTGAAGTGCTCTCTCATAAAACCTCTCATAAAACCAGTAGGAAAAAATGTGGAATCCCACCACTGTTTACCATCACTGTCTTAAGACCTTTTCCTGTTGCTGAATCAAAGTCTTTTCCATAAATCACTACAGACCTCCAGCATCATAAGTAACGGTCCTAAGAGCTTTTAGGTATCTTGCCTTGGTATGATACCAAAAGAATGAAAAAGTACTACTTTTACATTAATAAAAGTATGTAAGGATGAATTAAATCTCTCTTTCTTAAGAACCAGGGACATAATGAAGTCAAAGGCATGAATATACGTAGCTAAGACGTATTTCTGCTGAGCTTAGGTGTAAATAGGGAAAGATTCTCCTATATGAATAATTGGCTCGCTCCTTTTTATAATCTTTCAAGAGTGGATGGGACTTTGCTTGTTTGCATGGCCCAGTTTCTGGAGCAGACCAGTGTCAGTCCGTGGACCAGGAGATGGGGCCCCTGGATTAAAACACCAGCCTAGAAACCACAAGACTGTGAGTTCTAGTCTCGCTTTAGGCATGAAAGCTAGATGGGTGACTCTGGGCCAATGACTTTCTCTCAGCCCAACCTCACAGGGTTGTTGTAAGAAAAATAGGAGGAAGAGGAAAGAATATTAGGAATGTTCGCTGCCTTAAGCTATTTATAAAAGGCAGGATTAAAAAAATTAAATAAATAAAATACGCCTTTTTAAAAGCTTTCCTTCCTTGGCCAAAAAAATAAAAATAAAAGGAAGATTCAAAACATACTCAAACATATGATGCAGCCGCGTCCAACTGCTGTCTCCATCTCCAATTGCTTAACCCTGTTTAAAATGACAGCCAAGATTCCACCATATTTTCTGAGCCAAACAGCCCATCCTTTACTTCAGCCTGTTAAAACCCCAGAGAGGGAGAGGGAGCCAAGGGAAGGACACTGCACTTTGATGAGTTATTGCTGTTACTTTGTCTGCATTTTAGAGTTGCTCTGGTGATGGGAGTGGGGCAGGGGGATTCTGGTCCTTGAAGTCCAAATATCTTAAAACTAAACTAAACATTGCTCTACAGAGCCTTAAGTTTATACATTTGAGTATCTTTTGTGTAGTATATAGGAAAACTATCTTTACAGATGTATTAGCTGAAAACCATACAACATATTAGATAAATTGTGACGTAGTGAATTTTGAAAACGCAGCCTTCGTTTTAGTATGTTATATGAGCCAGATCATCCCTTGAGCTGGTTTATTTAGGCACATATTATTTTAACACAGTAATTGTATTTTCTTAATCTAAAATCAGATTTAGGATATCCTATGAACCCAAACCAGTGGTGGGATTCAATTTTTTTTTTACTACCGGTTCTGTGGGCGTGGCTTGGTAGGCGTGGCAGGGGAAGGATACTGTAAAATCTCCAGTCAGAGGTGGTATTTGCCAGTTCTCTGAACTACTCAAAATTTCCGCTACCGGTTCTCCAGAACTGGTCAGAACCTGCTGAATACCACCTCTGACCCAAACAATGTTTCTTATTTTATTTATTAAATTTATATGCTGCCCATCTCACAAGCGAATGACTCTGGGTGGTTTATCAAACATGATTAATATATTCTGTTGTTTTGAAAGTACACTGAGTGCTTCTGAGTGCAAGAGACAAATTCCTTGTGTGTCTAACCACACTTGGCCAGATAAATAAAGTAAGTTAGTACTGTTTAAGTATCTTAATTCTATATTATTAGTGGACTTCCAGATTTTTGGCTGATCTTTGATATCCAGCTGCTTAGTAGTTTCCTTTCTTTTCATTGTTAATGTTGATTTGACTTATGAAAGTTTACATATCTGGTTTTACAAGGGATCAGTTTGGACAATCTTCCAGCCCTGCCCTGGAAATCCATGATCTCTTGTCTCTTCTTCCCCTCCCATCTTTTGCGTTGTGTCTGCGTTTATTATATCATTCCTTATTTTTCATTGTGTTTCTCAATCTGCTTCCACTAACCATCCAATTGGTTTTTTCAGTTGGCTCTGGCTCATTTGTCTGGGGGTTTCTGTCTTGTGTTGACTTAACTTTGGCTGCCGTCCATCAACTAATTAAGCTGGAATGCTGGAATTTAAACCAGTTTTAAGTCTGTCTTGGGAGGAAGCTAAGCTGGTTGAAAAATACCAACTGGACCGTTGTTGTTTTTTAACTGATCTGGGGATCAGCTGTCTCTTTCTTTCATTGTCTTCCAGCTTGCTTAAAGAAAAAAACATTCTCCAGTTTGGCCCTAGCTTTCTTCTCAGGTGTTAATATTTAATCTGGCCTTGTTCTCACACATAACTCAAGCAGAGGGGAAAGGGGAAACAGCTGGGAAACAGGTGGCAGGCACAACTTTTTGTATCAGTGGGCAATTCTCTGCAGGCAGCGGCTCCAGGGAAAGGGTATACCTTTGTGGCTTAAATCTTTGCTTGTCAGATAGCAATCCCAAACCTGCTCCTGCTGGTCAGGAAAACTTTTCACAACTGGAGCTTTGATCATATTTTGAAGCCACAAGAAACAGAAGAGTTTGGGCTGGTTTAAAACACACACACACACACACTGTGTTAAGGGTCTATTGAAATCACCAGTGCTTGCAGGAAATGGAGTACTATGTATGTAGAGAAGGGAACATCGTTAGGTGGGGATAGTGTGGTTCCCTAATCCCTAGGTACTGTGGGGAGCACATTATCTTTAATATACTTAACTCACTGCATTGCCTGTGTGGTTTCTTTTATTTTGGTATTCTCACTGCCCAGTTTTTCCAAGACCCTGTAAGACTCTGTCTCCTTCCCCCATCCCCATCCCATCTAAACTCTCAGATCCTTCTCTGCATCCCCAATTCAGAACAGTAACTGCAATTGTCAGAATTCCTTCCTTCCTTCCTCCCTCCTTCCCTCCCTGCAGAAATCCAGGGAAGTTCCTGGATGTAACTGTCTGGAGCAGTGTTTCTCAACCTCCACAAATTTAAGATGTATGGACTTCAACTTCCGTGGCTGGCTGTGGAATTCTGGGAGTAGAAGTACAAACATATTAAAGTTGTTGAGATTGAGAAACACTGATCTGGAGTGTGTTTCTGTGATGTTATGGCAACTTCTGTCATCTTTCGGCTTTCCCCTGAACTGTGAGAGTGCTGGGTATGTATACCTTGGTCCAATCTTGAATGTGTACAGTACATGCATTAGGTAAGGAAAGAGTGTAGAAAAGACAGCCAGCTGGAAGCAGGTGCCTCACTGGAATTGGGTGCAAAGTAATAAGTTGCCTGGGGGAGAAAAAAAAAAGTATGCTTTTATCTCCAGATAAGGAGCAATGCATTTTGTCCTACAGTACTTGCGCTGCTCTCAGTTAAGAGGGTTGTTGGGGAGAGTTTTGAACAAACAAAATATGCATTGCTGAGCTAATGCCCTATAGTGAAGATGCTTCATCAGCCATCTCAAATCTTATTTTCTTGACCTTAAATTGCTGGAATGGGGTGACATGTACATCCTGCACATCTGTTAATGAGCATGCACAGGCTGCAGATGTCAACTCCTCTTCCACTCTTCTCGCTGTTTATCCAGATTGTAAATATTTGCCACCAAATACGTTTGAACTGCAAAATAGCTCTCTTCAATCAGAGGCCTTCCACATATGTTAAACCATAACACCCCTGATTGATTTGCTGCCAGCCGCTCAGCAGGGTCTTAGTAGGAATCGTGGAAATTGTAATTTAATAGACACGCAGAGACCTAGATTGAAGGAGGCCAATTTGTAGAGTAAGGGCAGTCAGGAAGATGGTGCTTTTTGTTAAATATTCAAAGGGCGTATTGTGTATTGAACTTTGTCTTATGAATTTGGACTCCTTTGAGGAGGTAGTTAAATCATTGGGTTTTTTTAAAAAAAATAACATTCAGTCCAGTTCCTGAGAAGAGAACTGTACATAAGCCAACCCCAGGATTTCTCTTTGAACACTGTGCTGTCCAGCCAGTGTATGGGAATTGGATAGTTAGGTAGCAATTGTGAGGGGGAATGCATCATGGTAAATGTAGTTGAGGTATCCTGGGAAATGTAGTCCATGTCACGTCACCACATCTGTAATCCTAATTGGTCACTAAATTGACTCTCAATCGGTTGGGGGAGTTTTCCTCACTCTTGGCTGAACTCATGGACTCATGATAACTGTTTTACTTCTATCATTACAAGATGGGAGAAAAAGGATAGGAGATAAACCATTGTTTTACCTATAAGACTGATATACAAAGAATTGGTCATTAAAGAAGAACTGTGCAGGATACAGAATAAACACATTTCTTCAACATGCTAAGTTGCTAGATTTGTTAGGGTTAGGCTAAACAAGCAGGCCAAAGAATGCCAAAGAATGTTCAAACTACCATATCATTGCACTCATTTCACATGCTAGCAAAGTTATGCTCAAAATCCTGCAAGCTAGGCTCCAGCAGTATGTGGACTGAGAACTACCAGAAATACAGGCAGGATTTCAAAGAGGCAGAGGAACTAGAGATCAAATTGCCAACATACGCTGGATCATGGAAAAAGCTAGGGAGTTCCAGAAAAACTTCTACTTCTGTTTCATTAACTATGCTAAAGCCTTTGATTGTGTGGATCACAACCAATTGTGGCAAGTTCTAAAAGAGATGGGAGTACCGGACCATCTTATTTGCCTTTTTTTATATGCAGATCAAGAAGCAACAGTGAGAACTGGACACTGTGGACCACTGATTGGTTTAAAATTGAGAAAGGAGTTCGGCAAGGCTGTATACTGTCGTCCTGCCTATTTGAATTATATGCAGAGCACATCATGAGAAAGGTGGGGCTAGATGAATCCCAAGTTGGAATTAAGATTGCCAGGAGAAATATCAACAACCTCAAATATGCACATGATGCCACTCTAATGGCAGAAAGTGAAGAGGAACTATAGAGCCTCTTGATGCGGATGAACTGCAAGGCAATCAAACCAGTCAGTCCCAGAGGAGATCAACCCTGACTGCTCTTTAGAAAGACAGATCCTGAAGATGAAACTCAAATACTTTGGTCACCTAATGAGAAGGAAGGACTCACTAGAGAAGAGCCTAATGCTAGGAATTATTGAGGGCAAAAGAAGAACGGGACGACAGAGAATGAGGTGGCTGGATGGAATCACTGAAGCAGTTGGCATGAGCTTAAATGGACTCTGGGAGATGGCAGAGGACAGGAAGGCCTGGAGGAACATTGCCCATGGGGTCACAATGGGTCGGGCACAACTTTGTGACTAACAACAAACAGGCTGGGTTTCTGCAGTTAAAAAAAGAATCAACTTTAGTATGGTGTGCAAACTCAAACAATTGTGGTTTAGTTATTGTTTAAGATAACATGGTTTAGTATGGTGTTGATATCCAGTTACTGGGGCTTTTTGACTAACCAGCATCCAGTTTCAACCTCTGCAGGAGTTGCCTACAATTTAATTTCTCCAACAGCTCTGGATAAAGCACGGTTTCTGTTTTGCCCTGTGACCCTATTCAGTTTGTCTTCCAAGCCTTCAATGCACATGCGTAGATGCTAAATATTAGTGCGCTGTGATAGTTTCCTTTCTTGTCCTCAATCTCAGCCTAGAAACCAGTCTTCCCCATCCTGACATTCTCCAGATGTGCTGGATTGTAGCTACTATCAACCCGGCCGTTGGCTACGCTGGTTGGAAGTAGTGTGCCTTGTAATCAAAGACAGCGGGAGGATGGCAGGTTTGAGGAAACCTGCCATAACTACTTATCAAGAGAGCAAATGTGGCTGAGTCATTGCTGTGCTGTAAGTAACTAGATCTGGATTAGATTATTTTTTTAAAAAAAGATTCTCAGCAATTGTTGCTCTATAACTGTTAGCCTCAGTTAACTAATACTCTTTCCAGGACAGGCTAAGTAAAAAATGTCTTCTCTGTCTGAAGGAGGAGACTTTCTGGCAACATGTAATATAAATCTAGTTTGATGAAAAGTAGGACTAGGGGTGACATTCTCCAAAGCACCTGAGGGCAGGACAAGAAGCAATGGGTGGAAACTAATCCAGGAGAGAAGCAACTTAGAACTAAGGAGAAATTTCCTTACAGTTAGAACAATTAATCAGTGGAACAACATGCCTCCAGGAGTTGTGAATGCTCCAATCCTGCAAGTTTTTAAGAGGAGATTGGATACTCATTTGTCTGAAGTGGTGCAGGGTTTCCTGCCTAAGCAGGGGGTTGGTCTAGAAGATCTCCAAGGTCCCTTCCAAATCTGCTATTCTATTCCTATTCCTATTTTATTCTATTCTACTCTATTCAGTGGTGGTGGCAAATATGGAGCACTCTTTTATGTGAGAAAGGGCCTACCCTTTTTGTCCCTGTGGGGTGTCAGAACAATTTCTCTGTGTAAGTGTCAATGGAGATTCTCAGTCACCCAGATCATGGTGGTCCCAAAGGTGCTTTTTCAAAAGACAACTGGACTTTGTTGTTCCTTAAAGAAGTTTCACTTCTCATTAAAAAAAACTTCTTTTTATCCATCCACCACCATTTAGTCAGAACTGAAGAAGCTCCTTGTATGAGAAGTGAAACATCTTCAGTGAAAAACAAAATCCAGTTGCCTTTTGAAAAAGCACCTTTGGGATTCTCTGCATAAGCTTCCTGTGCTCTGCTAGCAGGGGTGGGATACTACCGGTTCTACCTGGCTCTATAGAACGGGTAGCTCTGAAGAGCAGCAGACACCAAACCGGTTCGGTGTCTGCTGCTGTTTGGCCCACCCACCCGCCTGGGCTCTTACCTGTCCTTTATTTCCTGCTTTTTCAACCTCAGCTGCTTTGCATGGCACAGCTGAGGTTGAAAAAGCAGGAAAAAATCATATGCTGTACACCTGCGTGCAGCGCTTTTCAGCTGTCCCCGTGGCACAACTTAAGGTTTTTTACATCCGCACAAAACATAGTCAACAAACTGGTAGTATCACCAGTTGAATCCCACCCCTGCCTGGTAGCCCTGTCTTATCACTGACACCACAGTGTTATTCTTTGGCTACATTCAGATGTGTTTCCAACCCCAAATAACATCTTCCTCTAGTCTGTTTTAGCAGTTCCAGAAATTGGCTTTTCTTATTTATAGAATGTGGAGTGTCAGTGGTTCTGCAAGTTACATTTATAATTTGATGAATGCCTCTGGTTTTATGCTTAGACAAATGCATTTTGCATATGCTTGGAATCATATATTTACTTCATATTTGCTGCAGCTGGACTGAGCACCAGAAAAATATTGTGAGCCTGAATTTGTATAATGCTGAGTCTAGTGAAAACCCTGTGTTTAGTCAATCCAGTTTCTATCAATAATTACATTTTCTGCTGACTATTCCTTCTATTTTTTCCCTTCCCCATAAAATCTGCATCCATATGTTTGTGTGAAGGCTACTGAAACTGGGCTAGAAACATCTGAAAAAGATGGAGTGGCAAAAAGAATTAAAGCATCCGTTTGTTACATCTAGTGGTCATCTGAATATTTGCAGCCTGGCTGTGGTAGTTCTAATGCGTGCCTGCACATCTAAACACACACTAATTGTTCTTTGGCCATAAAAGCTGCTTCTGCCATTGCGGCATTCTCTTGGCTGAAAGAGGTCAGCCCATTGTTTGAATCCCAAGGCAAAATATGCTGCATTTAAACACAAACACAAGTGTTTATTTAAGGGGAAAGAAGCCATAATGGCACAGTGTCATCAAGAAACAGGAGGGGCTGGAGAACATGTGGTAACAAGCGAGTTAGGCTCTGCCATGCAATGTGCACAGGTGGCTAGAAGAAATTAAAGTTTTATGGGAAGGAACAACCAATGAAATAGCTTGCCTTCAGATGTTGTGGATGCTCCATCACTGGAGGCTTTCAAAGAGAGACTGGAAAACCATTTGTCTGATAGGGCCTCCTGCTTGAGCAGGGAATTGGACAAGAGCAGGGGTCTCCAACCTTGGCAACTTTAAGACTTGTGGACTTCAACTCCCAGAATTCTGGGAGTTGAAGTCCACAAGTCTTAAAGTTGCCAAAATTGGAGACCCCTGGACTAGAAGACTTCTGAGGTCCCTATTATTCTATGTTCTAACTAATGCTAGTCCTTGGAGTTGAATAACAAGACAGGTGCTGGATTCATGTATGCTTATATTTACCTTTGGAGGTATGTTTAAATAATCATACATTTACAAGAAATTCAAACTGCATTTATGCCATCTGCATTTCTGCCATTATGCAGGTGACTTTGGTAACAGTTTTATATTAGTTTTGAATGATGAGATTACATGCATAAATATGTGTGCATGTGTTTATAAAATCAATTATTTGTCTTAATCCTATTGAACTCATGAGCTATGTTTGCACAAGAGTTTAAGTTAATAATCTAGTGGCATTTATAAGACTTAATAAACTTGCTTCGTTTTCATTTTGGTTGCGGTATTTTATTTACTTGTCAAATGTATATAGCTGCTCATTTCGCATACAGGTGACTCGGGGCAGCATACAACAAAATCAGATTATTATTGTTTTGTTGTGTTCTGTTTAGTGGTTTAGCCTGTTGAGTGAATCAGACCCATTTGATTCATTTAACTTATGAGGCTGGGTGTAGCCAGGAAAGAGTAAATAGCACAACACAACACATGTAAAACAGAGCAGACTTCTACTGAAGGTTGTGAGCCACCATGAATCTGCAATTTGGCAGTTCAACTCTCACCAGGCTCAAGACTGATTCAGCCTTCCATCCTTCCAAAGTGAGTAAAATGAGGACCCAGAGTGTTGGGGTCAAGATGCTGACTATGTAAACCGCTTAGAGAGGGCTGTAAAGCACTATGAAGCGGTATATAAGTGCTATTGCTATTGCTTTCTTGACTTCTGGTCCTTTGATCATTTGGTTGTAATCACTGTCTTGGCTTTTTTGCCTCCTCCCTGTCAACATCCATGAACAAGGAAGAGGTGGGGGGGAAAAAACAACAGACAGGAAAGGGGGAGGGAGGCTGGCTTTATCCCAAAACTGCTTAATCTTTTGGTTGGCCACTGAGATGAAGTTAATGAACATGACTAGACTGGGTTCCATCCATGCTTTCCATGCAATCCAAAAACCACTTTCCTCTCTCTCTTATTTTACTGATAGGGGTTCCAGGTGCTGGAGCTGGAATTCCAGGAGCAGGGTTCTACCCAGGTAAGAATTAGCACCATCCCAACTAAGTGTTAGAGATGCCATAATTGTGCAACACTGGTGATGCCTTGTGTGTGCCTGCTCACAATACCAATTTCAATCAAACTCAAACATTGAGCTTGAAAAGAAGCAGCCAGGAGAAGACCCTTATTAATTCATTTGCTTATTTATTTTGCATAATGACATTATTTGGGGAAGGTGAGAATGGAATATTCAGAGTTTTCTTCTTCTCTGTGAATGGGGAAAACATTAATTTACACGAGTACCTTATACCTATAACATGAGTAACACAACTATTTTTCTTAGTTTTACACTACAAGAAACAGGATGGGAACTTTAGAATAGTATATTTCTACATGTTGCAGCAGATGCCAGAACAAATAATAATATCTCAGGCATTTTCCGATATTATGAAAAAATATATCACATAGTTCAGTGTGGGGACTGGTGTTTCAGAGTGTGCTGTCTGTCCTCTTGATCAGTGAAAGCTTTGACAGCTTTCTGATGTGTAGTCTTCAGCTCCCAGATTTCTTGAGCCAGCATCACTGGCTAGGCAATTCTGGGAGTTGAAGTCCATATGTGTAATATTTCAAGGATGCCTTTTTCCATATCTACCTTAGAATATAGGGGATATTCCCTAGATAGATCTTCACCTTGCACCAAATATGCATTTATAAAATAGGTTCCTAACAATGTTGGTATTTCATATAGGGTCAAAGTAGGGAATCTGGCTGAGGAATTCTGGGAGTGTTGAAGTCCACAAGTCTTAAGTTGCCAAGTTTGGGGACCCCTCCAGACAGATTCTGCCTTCTTATTTCTTCACTTAGGAGAGTTTGAAAAGATCATTAGGGAAAAATTTTAAAAATGTAAATCACTGTGTATCTTATCTTGCTTTCATTGGCAATTTGTTGCCCTTATCATTTTATTCAAAAACCATCTGCAAGCTCATTTCCTTCCTTGCCTTAGTTATTACCCTATTGTGCTATTTCTTTTCTTCACAAAATTAGGGATGTCATTAGTGGCTAAATGAATCTTTGTATGCCCATTTGTTTAAAAAAAAACATTTTTCAGAGTGCTTTGTCAAATTCCTTTAAAGTGCATAATACAGATATGAACATACTTGGCTCAGAACTCCTAGGTACTTGAGGAGGGGGGGACAACTAATATAATATCATGGTTGGGGCTAGTGTTTTATATGCTTTATTGAAATGACTAAGAATTGTTTAAAATCCTTGCTTTCTGCAGGAACAGCTGGCAACGGAGGACTTGGCAGCATAGGTAAGCCCCTAATGGATTAGAACAAGATTCCTTGTTGATTTGCTTACAAAGTAATAATTATTTTGAAAAATAATACATACAGTGGAGCAAATGAGCATCTCTTCTTCCTCCCTGATAATCAGTGGTGGCATTCAAAAAATTTACTACCGGTTCTGTGGGCGTGGCTTGGTGTGTATGGCAGGGGAAGGATCCTGTCAAATCTCCATTCCCACCCCACCCCACTAACCTGCTTTCCAGCTCGGTTCTCCTGTGCAGGGCAACCAAAGAAGACCCAGCCAATCAGCTGGGAGTCACTGGGAGGCAGAGAATAGATGGGGGCGGGGCCAGCCAGAGGTGGGATTTGCCGGTTCTCTGAACTACTTAAATTTTCCACTACCGGTTCTCCAGAACTGGTCAGAACCTGCTGAATACCACCTGTAAGTGAAATTGCCAGATTCCTTTGTGTACAGTGCTGTAACCACAAGGGAGGTGAGAGAGAAGGCAAATCGGGGCAGAAAAGTGGTTTTGGCTTTTTTTTTTTTTTTCATTTTGAACTTGGCAGTCACAAAGAGCGTTGCAGACATTTTTTAAGTTGGCTTTTGAAGAAATGGTGGATGGAAATAAAATATTATAGAAATACTCCCAGGCAAGGTTTCCCAGCCTAATCTGTTTTCCAGAACTGCAGGTGGTCTCTAGAATAGACAGACATTTTTTTTAAAAAAGGAATTGTATCCATGTGTTGCATGTGCACGCACATGTTTATGTGCCGGAGAAAAAAGTTTGTCACTGGGGTAACTGCTGCTATCCCAGGATTTCTTCTGCTGCACTGCTGAGTTAAGGCCAGCAGAGATATTTTTCTCACACAAGGGCTATCCTTATTAGGCTGTGGCTTTCCAAAGGGGTGTACATCCTGAGGAACCTGCCATAAAGGCCTTCATGAAGGGGCATGAGAGCATTGCCTGCTCAGCTTTATACAAACAGAAGACCACACTTGCAATCATGCATCCTTTTCTTTCTTCTACTCTTTCTTCTAAACTGACATTACAAAGTGAACATCTGCCTAATTCACCCACAAGTGTCACATTTCTGGGTACACAATTTATCTGGAAAAATGGCTTCTTTTTTGATGTTCTTCCACAGGAACTGGCTTTGGAGCTGGACTTGGAGGAGCAGGTGAGTCATTGTCTCAACTAACTAGACTTCACTTCAACCTCACAGGTTGCTCAACCTGCATCTAGCCAACTGTAGCTGAACCCAAATAGCTAAGCAAAAATCAACAGGGCTCTGGCTTAGATCAGGAAGTTGAAAACTCATTCTAAAAAAAGGCAAAAGCAAATTAATTCCATACTGTTGCAAGAAAAGACACAGATATGAATTCAACAGGAGTCAAACCCACTATGAAATAAATTTTTACCTATCTTCACCTGCCTTATTATTACCTTTATTGTCAGAGTACAGCATGTGTACAATGAGATTGGCTGAGACTCCCTTCATGCAACCCCCCCGCCCCAACACAACTCACAGTGAGGACAGAAGTCCCTAACCCAGTCCCAATCTTATTACACTATGTGACCTTGTTGCAAAATGCATCAGCCCTGCAAGTCTATCATACTATGTTGACATGAAGTTATTTTCCGTTCAGAAGTCTGACAGCCCATGGGTAGAAAGTGTTCTTCAGCCTGTTGGTGCGGCTGGCTATGCTTCTATATCTCCTACCCGATGGTAGGAGAGTGAAGAAGTGCTGACCAGGATATGAGTCGTCCCTGAGAATTTTCCTCACTCTTTTGTGGCAGCGAGCCCTAGCGATGTCATCTCGTGGTATCAGGGAACAGCCCACGATTTTTAGTGCTGTGCTCACCACCCTCTGTAATGTGTTTCTATCCGTGGCTGTCAAGCCAGCATACCACACCGTAGTGCAATATGTGAGGACGCTTTCTATTGTGGACCGATAAAAGGGGGTCATCAGCTGTTGTTCCACTTTACTCTTTCGCAAGACCCTAAGGAAATGGAGTCTCTGTTGGGCCTTTCTGGCCACCTGGGTTGTGCTGGTTTTCCTGGTAAGATCTTCACTGAGGTAGACTCCCAAGAATTTAAAGGAGGAAAGTCTCTCCACACACACAATCTGTAAGTGTATTGTGATTACAACTTCCAGAATTCCCAGCTTCTGTGAATTCCAGTAGGGGTCTTCTCCTATCAGAAGAACAATATTATAGTGATATAACACAAAGAGCATATAATATACTGCATACAGTATATTCTGTATATGTACTTATGCATTATATTGTATTATATTACCTATACCTGTGATGGCAAACCTATGGCACGTGTGCCACAAGTGGTACGCAGAGCCATTAGTGCTGGCATGCAAGCCTCAGGCAAACTTACCTCGCTGCACATGCGCATGCCTCATAGCTGATTTTTTTGGTTGGTTTGAGGCCTTTTTCTCCCAAAGGCTTGGAAAAAGCCCCTGCAGGGCTTTTCAGGTCGAATTATAGGCCCATTTTGTCACTTCCTGTAAAACCGGCCAAAATCAGCTGAAAAATCAGCTGTGAGGCGCAGTGCAGGTAAGGGGGTGGCTGGGGTGGATTATGTGCACATGCGCAGGGGGCATGGGGAGGGGGGTTGCATTGCATTCTGGGTGCTGGCATGCAAGTGTGCACATGCTGGTGTGCGTGCAATTTTTGGCACAGGAGCCCCAAAAGATTACCCACCACTGACCTATACGGTCCCCATATCCTTTAAATGGTATGTCATAGGGCAAAATGTTTTCCACCAAAAGTACCTCAAATAGCTAACAGAAAGTGTCCAGGTCTTGGGACCCATGACTGCCATGGAAATGAAATTTGGACAAATTTTATAAAACATGACATAAAAATTATAAAAAAAAATATAATACAAAAGGTCATGAAACATATTCTGTGCTCAGCTGCCGATGTATGACTGAGCTATACAGTTCAACATGGGCTACTTTCAAGGCAGATACATCTCCCTGAATTTTTAACAACTTTTCAAGTACATTAGAACAGCGGTCGCCAACTGGTGGGCCGCGGCCTACTGGTGGGCCTCTAGAAAATTTTGGTGGGCCGCAGAGAAAGCTCACCCCCAGAGCACCCCCCCAAAGCAATTAATCCAGGCTCCACAGAAACACAAAGTCTGCACTGCCCACATGGCCCGCAGGAACCCTTCCCGCCTTACCCAGCAAACTTGCCTTCTAAATTGCTGTTTTTCCTTTTTCTGAGCATCATCTGTTTTGCTGTGCCAGGAGATTTAGATTAGCTAGGAAGCAGGAAATGGTTGGATTTCTTGCTTTCTAGCTAGTCTTTAGATTTCGGCTCTGCTTTTAAGCACAGCTGAACCTCCCTTAGGACTGAAGGTTCTATTATTCAGTGCAGACTCACAGCAAGCAAATTTAATGTGACAGACTGAGCTAGCCGATGGCAGATAGATAGATCACTGAATGATTCTGTGAGCAACTCAATCTGCTTGCCTGCTTTGCCTGATTTTGGGTAAAAGTTGCTCTTTTTTTATAAAAAAAAAATCAATATTCATATAAATATTTATAATATTTACGTACAAGCTATGCCCAGCCAGTCACATGACCACCAAGCCACACCCACAAATTAAGCCACACCCACAGAACTAGTTAGTGGTCGCTGAGATTTAAAATTATGAGTTTGGTGGTCCCTGAGGTCCAAAAGGTTGGCGACCCCTGCATTAGAAGCTTTGCCATCATTGAAGGCATTGAGGAATCTGATAAGGAAATATTTCTGAAACGATGGGTTTAGTCAGTAAGCCACAGTTAAATAACCCATAGCTTAGATAGAGTCTCAACTCAACTGGGGTTTCCCAGTTAACAATTGACACACACAACTGTTCCCATCAAAAAGGAATGGTGCATTTCTTTTTTATAGGTGGCCTATATCCAGGAGGTGCCTATCCTGCTGGATCTGCTGCTGCAGCCTATAAAGCCGCCGCTAAAGCTGGTGAGTCGAAGTTGCTGTTCCCCGTTGACTTTATGTTCAGTATTCTGATTCCATTTCATCTTGCCATAGATCGGACTTGGACAAAAATCATGGATGAAGTCATGATTTTCAATTCCTCTTTGCCTTTACTGGCTTTTTTGGTATTTGATGCCAAGTCCTATATCATTCTCTTGATAGATAGATAGATAGATAGATAGATAGATAGATAGATAGATATAGATATGTGTAGATGTATGTGTGTGTGTGTATGTGTATAATAAATTTTTCTTGAGTAGACATAAAAACTCAATATCTATATGAACAGCATGTTGTCTGAGTAGTTTTTAGAACAAAAAAAAGATAATAATAATATACAGTATATATCATTAATAATAATCACATAGTAATAATAATATTAACATATCCATACCAGTAAACCTTCCTTATATAATTAATCATTTTCTTAATCTTTTTAGTTTCTAACCTCTGTTTTTGTTATTTAGCCATTGGTAAAACAAGTCCCATGTTAAAAAGTATTCTGTTTCTTCCTTCTCCTTTATTTTGAGTGTTAATCTGTCTATCTCTGCGCATTCTAATATTTTTTATAATACTTACATCTGTAGGGATCTCTTCATTTTCTCACTGTTGTGCAAAAAAAACTTCTTGCTGCTGTTAACATGTGTAAAATTAGATCTATATTCCCTTTATTATATTCCCTTTATGTTCACTTTATTATATTGTTCTGGTAGAATACCCAACAAAAATATTTCTGGTTTTAAATCAATATATTGTTTTATCATTTTTTCTAACCATGTATGTGTCATTCTCTTGTTCTTATAAGGCCATCTCTTTACCTGCCTTTTCCCCATCTTGGCATATAGATGGTAACTAACTCTTAGTGATTCCTGATATAATTAATCCTTAATTTATGAACAGTCGCTTAGCAACTGGTTAAAGTTGCAACAGACCCCACACCCACACCCTCAAAGGTATTTACAACTTGATTCCAAACTTCCCCCTTGTGATCACATAAACACCTTTTGGGTGCTTGGCAACTGGCCTGCGCTTATAGCCACTTGCCAAATCTTGTGGTCATATGACCAGGATTATGACAATTTTGTGAAAAACCAGACTTTATTTGCAGTTTTCAGCCAAAATGCTCCTGGGGGACCAATGAGTTTGCTTAACATTCGTGGCATTTACTTAGCAACTGCCTCGAAAGTGGTTGTAAAATTGGCTCCGTTCATATGATGACCCACTTTATGAATGTCATGAATTGTATTGGGCAGGCTCCATTGTAGTCATAAGTCAAGGACTACCTGTACAGAAGTCATTGCATTGTGTTTCCTGCCCTTAGAGGAGCCATCCTATGATTACTCCCTATGAATGGTACTGTCCCCCTTCTCCTCTTCCTCTTCCTCCTCCCTCTCCCTCTTCCTCTTGCCTCTTCCTCTGCTTCTGCTTCTTCAGATGATCATTTGTAATTAAAAAAAAACCCTAATCCAAAACAAGAAAAAAAGAAAAAATAGAAGATGCAGTAAAGGAAAAACTTGAAAGAAAAATAGAAAGGAAGGAAAAATTAGAATATAATTAAAAGAAAAAATATATAAAGAAGAGACTTCCCCCTTCATTATAACATGTATAAACAATTATAATAACTTATCACCTTCTCTTAAAATACAAGAAATGATCTTTTCTTCCCATATCCCACCTCATTATTTCATTTCTGATGTTAGCAAAATTCCATTAAAGGTTAACAGAGATACAGCATTTTAGCCTTGATGAAATAAACCAATTTTATATTCCCCCCTTTTACTTCTAACAATCTTTATTATTTAATTCCTTCAAATAATGCCCTAGAACTTGATTTTTCATTTTCCTTTATCCCTTCTCACAAAACTCTTCTTTGTTTTTGTGTGAGCGGGCATCCGTGAAAAGAGTACTCCTGTGGGAGCAGCAAATTTTATTTTCTGTCATCCTAAATAAATTTTTTATCTTATTTATATTTTATTTATTTATATTTCCTATTTCTAAACCATATCACTCCTCTTAGATATAAGATGTCTAGGTATAAGGGAATCATTAACCTCATCCCAACACCAACCTAGTCCTCAAACCTCAATAAGTATGTGTTTTATCATCTTCAGGACTTGGTGTACCTGGAGCTGGCTTTGGTGGACTACCTGGAGGTGGAGTAGGCGGACTACCTGGAGGCGGCATAGGTGGACTACCTGGAGGTGGTGTGGGCGGACTACCTGGAGGTGGTGTAGGCGGACTACCTGGAGGTGGTGTGGGCGGACTACCTGGAGGCGGCATAGGTGGACTACCTGGAGGTGGTGTGGGCGGATTACCTGGTAGGTCTATTAATATGGAGTAATTATATTATCAGCCTTTCTGCACCCAAAAATTCTTAGCTCTGAATAAGAATGGTTGTTCAATAAGTCCAATGTCAACTTCTTCCAATCACATGATTCAAACTAGGAGAAAGTTGGAGGGACAGTCTCTTGACCTTGCTTATCAAATTACAGAAGCAGTTTATGGTGTGGTAGAAAAAATGAAACAAAACTTCTCCATTATAGCTTCATTCTCCCACGTACAGTACTTGTCTTGGTCATGGACAAGGACAGCAACTGGTGTTGGGTGCATGATGATACCATTGTGGAAATGCTGTAATATAAAATATCTACTTGCATTATTTTGGGTCATTGTGCAATCATGGCATTGTGGTGCTTTGCACCCGATGCCTTTGTAAATTTGGTGGCTGAATTTTCCATTTTTTTATTTTGTGGGGAAAATGGCCATTTAAATAAAGAACCTTTCCACAATAGAACAATATATTAAGTTATATTCTTGATTCTTGACAAATGTGTCTTTTCTTTTATGTACACTGAAAGCATTTGCACCAAGACAAATTCCTTGTGTGTCCAATCACACTTGACCAATAAAGAATTCTATTCTATAAACTAATCAAAAGGGCTGGGTTCACAAAACACACTAAATCACCAAAGAACTTATGAAAATAGACACTATCTAAGCTGCCATTAGAGCTCAAAGTGACTTGGTTAAGCATGTTATTTGAAGCTAGCTTTTATGTGTAAATAATCATGATACCCTAGAAAAGCCACCTATCTCCAATTACTTCTTTTAAAAGAAGTATTGTAATTGGAGATGGGTGGCTTTTCTATGGTATCAATTGGATTGATGTTAAGTGCCAACTCCTCTGAAATTTCTCATCTTCCAGTGGAGCAAATAGACAGAAGACATATGGCAAGCATCACTAACTTGATGGTGTTAATGTGCCATTTTTAGAGAGCTTTTATTAAAAAAACCATTTCAGAAAACTAATAATCAGTGATTACAGATGAGGCCATGATGATGGCAATCTTATCATGTTCCTGAATTCTTCCCGTGCATCTCAGTCTACCAACCTTTTATTTGCTCAGTTGGGAAGAGAATGGTTGTGGTTTTATAACATGTTTTGTTTCGAATTCACAGAATACTCAGAATCGTAAACAAGCTAAATTCACACAACCAAGGTTAATGCTCAACCAACAAATGCAAACCTGATAGTCACAAGGATTGTAGGTTTCATCTCTTGTTCCTCCTGGCAGATGACCAAACACAAAGTTGTTTAATACAGGGGTCTCCAACCTTGGCAAC
>NW_020769348.1:8452684-8487078 GCF_900518735.1 Pseudonaja textilis
TGCTTTAAGTCCGCCAGGCTTAATGTTGCCAAGGTTGGAGACCCCTGGTTTAATAAGTTTATGCAAACTGCATTAATTTTTTTAATGTAAACTCATCTTAAGAGTTTAATAATAAAAGAACAATAGCATTGGGGGTCATTCAACGTTGGAATTGGTTGGTGGCTTAACCGAGAAGCGTATTAATTTTGCCCTTTTTGCTTCTTGCCTTTGTATTTAGGGTTGTATTTGATGTTTTTAATATTTATGGTTTTAACTGTAAGCCACCCAGAGTCACTTTTCAGAATGACATGGGCAGTATATACATTTAATAAAGAAATGAAATTGCCTATTAAATACCCATTGGAATCATGGCCTGTTAAATTCTGCTCCATAGCCCGTCATGTTTTAATTTGTTTGGGCCAAAATAAATTAATACTTTCTAAGTAACCCTTGAAATACTTTTCCTGATTTTGACTTGCAAAAACTCTCACAAAGACTGCACGATCCAACAGAAAGCACCTTTCCACTACTACTTAACAATATTTATTGAATCTGGGGTGGTTTGGGGGGGGACCACAGCAAAAAGATTGACAAATATTTATGCTGGACTGAGCTTTTGCACTATGTCAACTGGGTTTTTTTGCACCCACAGGTGCTGGTACTGGAGCCAAGCCTGGGAAAATCCCTGGTAGGTCAGCAGTTGCTCCAAGAAACTTCAGCTCAAATAAGGATGAGTGCTCTGAATTTTAATAACACGTTAATTAGCTGGGAGAATAAGTGGGCTATGAAAACTGAAGGCATAATGTGGGGTTCATCTTTTGCTCTCTGACTTATAGGATTAGGTGGCTAATCACAGTGGGCTCTAGATGAACAATGTTTTGTCTTTCGTTTAAAACATTACTTCCACTCCAGTCTTTTCATACAGATAGAAGAACCTAACATCATCATAAAAATAGCAGAATATGGGTAGTGCTTTGGTGTAAAACAACAATACATTTTGTTTAGGGATAATATTTTGACTTACCCATTTTTTCGACATGGGGGATGCTTTTTGTTATGTTTGAGCAATGAGAGGCTGAACCAGAGCATGAGTGCAACAATACTTTATTAAATAATAAAGGGCTGACCGTGCTTGCCAAGCCTGGAACTGGCTCGCAGCAATCAGCAACTGGTTGGACCCCGCAGCCTGCTTTTATAGCTGGCTGCTGGGGAGAACCAACCAATGAGGAAAGGGGGAAGAACGCCCACTCAAAGTGAGTGGACCTGAGTGAGAACTCCTAGAGTTCTCAGGACATAACACTTTTGGTAGCTAATAAGCAGCCTTTTCTTCATCAAAAATAGTAAAAAGAGGCCAAAAGGACACAATTCTAAACAGAACAGCAATCAACAATCTTCATGGATCAAAAACAACCCCCTTGAATAGTATGAACTGACTTGTATTTGGTCAAAAGGCGGTCTCACGCAGTTTTGTGGGCCTTATTCCTAACTCTGATTTCCTACTACATATTTAACTTGTCCACTGAATTAATCCATTTTCTAGGTTTGCAACCACAAACTAGTTAAACAGATTGGGCTACATATCAAGGCACAGTAAAATTACTTAGCCATTAACTGACTTGATTAAGAGTATTGCACAATTTAAGCTTCTGCCCAATCCAAGCAACTCTTGAGTGGCTTGAATTTTAGGGCCTCTGGCTCTGGTGGTTTTCCATGTTTACTTCTGCATGGGATTGCACTTCTCCAAACAGAACTGGAATGCAATCTGGAGTTCTCCTGGATCTCCTCCTTGAAGAGAAGATAACAACCTTGACAAGAAGAGGTTTCTTACAACTTTATTTGTGTGTCAGTTGCAGCTTTCCTGGGCCAGGAGGCACTGCTCACAATCACTTTCACTGTTATCTCCCAGGTGAATTATCACAATGCAGATGTTTCAGAATGCAGCAATGTGAATTATTAGGAGCACATTTCGGTATATTCATGCTATGCCTCTACTCCCAACCTGTACTGACTCTCAGTGTATTTTTGGATGAATTCAAGGCACTGATTGTTGACAACAGACCCCTTCAAACTTTATTTGACATGAACTTTATTTGCAGTTCCATGTCATGAGACAGGTCTTTGCAGGACTACCTTCCCCCACTGTTTCTACCCATCCCATTTGATCCAAGAGGAATCAATTTGGGTCCCCTCAATTAAAGAATGTCATCTAATGGGATCTATTCTATTGCAATGCTGGCCTTTGGGAAAGTGCAGAAGACCTGGGGGAGGGCGGTGCTCCAGGACAATGGGGGTCAGGCAGGTAGATGGCCTGTGAGATGTCATTGGGTATAATTGAGTTTGTTCTTCGTAATCATTAGAGCTTTTTACTTTTTTTGCTGTTATTGTTCATCTATACAAGTTGATTGAATGCATAAATGCATAAATAAATAAATACATTTAACATCAGCCTTGGTTGATTTGATGCTCTCCAGATGTGTTCACATTTTGCAGAATTCCAAAGTAAAATAAACACTGAGAATTCTGGAACTTGAAGTCCCTGCACAAACATTGATTGGCATAAAATGGTCTTGCCTTGCTGTCTTAGTGAGAAATAGAGGGACTAACTGATGGATAATTTAAAGAGAAAATGCTTATTGAGACTAAACTTCTTTTGGACTTGCTTGGAAGCTTTTTAATTCTGCACAACAGGTAAACAAAAATAAAAGCGTTCAAGAAAGGAGGCTAAAATCAATTCAGCAGGTGTTTTCAACCTAATAGAAACAAATTGACCTAGAGACTTTGAATCTCACCTAGTTAAAATTCTTGCCCAGAGCTTTTGAACTCACAAAGCCTCTTAGCATTACAGAAGATGTTTGCTACGGTCTTCTTCTGGGATGTTATTTCAGCTTCCCAAGACAACATCCCAAATTAGCAGGTGGTTCTCGGTCCAAGTAAAGTATTAGGCTGATTTTGCTTAGCTTCTAAGATCAGTTTTGTGCTGCCATCTGCTGAGACAATTAAATTGGCTTCCAGAACGAGTGAGAGAATTCTTCTACCTAAGGCATTTGAACTAAATATATTGCCCCAGTTGGAGAAAGTCATGGAAGGAAGAATGGCAGCATCTCTGCTCTATGTTTGACAGGTGTTGGAATTCCAGGAGTCTTCCCTGGAGGCGTACTTCCTGGCACAGGTGAGTTTGGCCTTCATACAGGCGCATCCCTCCCTCCTTTCAGCAACATGGTATTGAATGCATAGGTGTTAATTTAGCAGATTTCAACAAACCAAAAAATGGGATGCTTGTAATTTTACATCGGGGCTCAAATTTCCTGACAGTTAGAACAGTTAATCAATGGAATGACTTGCCTCCAGAAGTTTGAATGCTCCAACACTGGAGGCTTTTAAGAAGGGATTGGACAGCCATTTGTCTGAAGTGGTATAGGGTTTTCTGCTTGAGCAGGGGGTTGGGCTAGAAGACCTCCAAGGTCCCTTCCAACTCTGTTATTTTGTTAAACTAAAATCTTAAAGCTGCTGTTTCTATATATGTCAGGAATCCGTTATCCAGGTGTAGGAGTCTTGCCAGGAGTGCCATCTGGAACAGGTGTCAAACAGAAAGCCCCAGGTAAGTGACATCTCCACCTCAAATCCTATTGTTTATAGCAAGGTTTTGTTGGGCACCTATAATTCACTGATTCTCAAACATTTGGGTCTCAGGGCCCCTTTACGGTCTTAAAATTGATTGAAGACTCCAGAGATTTGGTTTATGTGGATTGTATCTCTTGATGTTTACCGTATTAGAAAATAAAATGGAAGAGTTGTAAAATATTTATTCATTTGACATGACACTGCATTCCCTAGACTACACTTTAAGAAGTGCCATTCTAATTCACACTGTGATCTACCTACCTCTGTCTCTGGGTGTGCATGGATGTGTGTGCCTCAATGTATTTGCATGTGCACAGATTTTATTTATTTTATTTTGTCAAGTGATTATAAGATAACAGGTATAAGTATAAACATAGTTATGCACATGTGGGAGTGCAAAATAATACCTGCAAACATCTTCACTCTCAGTATTGATATATGAAAAGAACTTGAAGCTCAGGGTAGCTTATTAACCCAAAACAATCCCATTACAGGTGATCCTTTATCACTCAGATAGGTTCTGAAATATCCTGTGCTCTAGCTACCGTACTGGGGATTTTTTTCTCCTTTTCTCTTGGCATATTCATACTGCTATGTCCATATCAGAAGCCATTTCTAACAAACTTTCCCCTTCTCCTCTTTCAGGAGCTGGAGCAGGAGCCTTTGCTGGAATCCCTGGTAGGTTGGATGCTTAAAAAAAGAAAGAAAAAAATGAGGCCTGAGTTTGGTGCATGCACCATATATATCACCTTCCAGGATAGGTGAGGAAGAGACTGATCTATTCCAGTTACTGGCTACAAAGTGCAGAAGGAAAATCTATTAGGTCATTGTTAGTTTGTGACCTTTCTCTTCTCAGCCCTTTTCTTGATGTTACAGGACTTGGAGGAATTGGAGGTGGACAGCAACCAGGCCTACCTCTAGGTTATCCCATCAAGGCACCAAAACTCCCAGGTGATTCTTAATCCAGAATTTAACAAATTGTTTTACACGTCCCTGAAACATTTTTCTCTCTCCCCCCATCCCTTTGTCTCTTTGTCTCTTTTTCTCTCAATTTACAAAACATTGCAAGCCAAAAGTAAAGTTTGTGGTGTGAAACAATTGTGCCTTGTAAATTATAGGTTTGGCCTAGCATAGTGGGCGACATGTGTGGACTTCAACTTCTAGAATTCCCCAGCCAGCCATAACTGATTGTGGAATTCTGAAAGTTGAAGCCCACAGTTTTAGAGTTGCAAAATTCAGAAACATTCCTAGCCGCCCACAAAAAATGTACTTTATCCTGATTGGAGCAATGGGTCTGTCTCACTAAGTACCAGCTTCCTGCGAGCATGTTCTGATCAAACGGTTCTCTTTCCAGGTAGTTATTATGGTAAGCCTTATGGTGCTGGCAAGCTGACTTTCGGTGAGTCCTGTTGACATGTCTTCCATTCTATAAATCCTTTGCTGAGTAGTTGTGCAGCCTGGGGCTTGATAGAAATGGGCACAGCTTGAGACCTAAAATCAACTAAATTATCAACTGGATTCCAGATTGCACAAATCTGTCTTGGTGTGTGCCAATTGTGCCCTTTCCTGGACAAGAAGGCCTTGCTCACAGTCACTCACATTTTGCTCACTTCCAGTTTGGATTACTGTGACATGCTCTATCCATGAAGTCCAGCCAGAAATTACAACTGGCCCAGAATGCAGCAATGCATATTGTGTTGAGTGTCCCTAGTTTCACTGATATTACTCCCCTGTGCAGGAGCTGTACTGGCTTTCAGTTTTCTTCAGGGTGCTTTTTACTTTTAAAACCCTACATGATGTGCGACCAGGTCATTTGCAGAACTGCTTCTCTCTGTGGATATGTGTCCATCCCACCAGAGTTAAACATTGCCATCTTATGGGACCGAGGAAGTGTGCCTTTTCCATTGCAGCCTCTGCCTTAACAACTGGTGGGCCTCTAGCCTTTCAGGGAGCATTAAAACCTGATTCTTTGCCCAGGAACAGACATTGGAATAGGATGAGGTCAAGATAGGACAATAATGTGGGCGCATCAGAGCATTACTTCTGTTTTTATTACCATTTTTTTTACTGTTTTATATATTGTTTTGCCAGTTGTAAGCCTCCCAGATCTGGTTTTTAAAATGGGCGCCTATATAACCATTGTAAATAAGGAATTAATAACAGACCAGGTGAGCCAGCCATTTAAAAGGAAGGTTTGTGAAGCTTGGCACCGGGCTTCACAGTAAGCCTGAGAATGTGAGCAAGTCTTCCTTACTGATTTCTGTCATTTGGTTTGAATCTAAGTTTTAAGTCTCATGGCTTTGATTGGAATTGTGGTTTTGGATAGGAGGCCAAATTGAAAATTATTTGCAAATCTTCTGAGCCTGCTGCCTATAGAATGACAAGCATAAGAGTGGAATGAAATTGGATCTAGTTCCATAATTAGATGTAGAACAGCCTTTCCCCATCCTGTACCTTCCAACATGATTTGAGATTGTGGTTGCAGAAGTCTTAACACATACGGAAAGCAGTGGGTTGGAGAAGCTGTATAAATATTAGGAATTAAGGGATCTCTGTCTCTCTAAAACATAACAGGGATGAGTTAAAGGAGATATAATCCCACATATAAATACAGGTAGTCCTCGAGTTACGACCACAATTGAGCCCAAAATTTATGTTGCAAAGTAAAATATTGATTAAGTGAGTTTGCCCGTTTTTCTTGCCACGGCTGTTAAGTGACTCATTGCATTTGTTACATTAGTAACACCAGGGGTGGGATTCAACCAGTGTTACGACTGGTACAGTGACTACAATTTGTGCGTGCATGCGCACTGCGCACATGTGTAAATGACCTTAGGCTGTGCCACCCAGAGAGCTGAAAAGCGCTGATCGCAGGTGCACAGCATTTGAAAAGCCTCTTTTTCCCTGCTTTTTCAACCACAGCTGTGCCGCGCAAAGCAGCTGAGGTTGAAAAAACAGGAAATAAAGGACAGGTAAGAGCCCGGGCAGGTGGGTGGGCCAAATAGCATCAAACACAGAACCGGTTCTGTGTCTGCTGCTCTTCAGAGCTACCGATTCTATAGAGCCGGACAGAACCGGTAGCATCCCACCCCTGAGTAACACAGTTGTTAAGTGAATCCGGATTCTCCCTTGACTTTGCTTGTTAGAAGGTCGCAAAATTCTGATCACATGATCCCAGGACACTGCAACTGTCATAAGTATGAATCGCTTGCCAAGCAAATGAATTTTGATCAGGTGGTCATGGAGATGCTGTGTGAAAAACAACCACTATGTCACTTTTTTCAATGCCGTTGTAACTTTGAGCAGTCACTCAATGAATGGTTGTAAGTTAAGAACTACCTGTATGTGGTAGGTGTATTTACCAAGAAGAGCCCCAGTGAGATGTTTTCCTCCAATCTTCTTTATATTTTGTATTAGGCAAAAATATGAATATCTATTCTCATACAGAGTCTGCCTTCTCTATGTGGTTTCAGGCGGGGCAGGTGGGGCATATGCTGGAGGACTTGGAGGGAAACCTGGCTATCCAACGGGTACAGGTAAGTCTCTTTGTGGTGTGTTTGGCTGAAGGTCAGACTAGAGTGTTATGAAAGCCCTTCCAGTCTTCCTGTCTTGCAGCTCAGGGAAGATTTGGCACTGTGACATAGTCAGAGAATGTCAGGGGTTCAGGGAGCCCGTGGTCCTCTAGATTTTGCTGAATGACGGTGTTTTCCACTGTATCTGTAAAGGAATTTCAAGATGACCTTAGAACAGAGGTCCTCAAACTTGGCAATTTGTGGACTTCAGCTCCCAGAAGACTGGAGAATCCTGGGAGTTGAAATCCACAAGTCTTAAAGTTGCCAAATTTGGGGACCTCTGCCTTAGAAGGTATGAAAGAATAGTTAAGGATGGACTCGGTGAAGCAATTTCACAGTCGAGAGATTGAAGCCAGCAGGAGAGAAAAAATTCAGATGACTCTGTCTTGATTTTGTTTATCAGAAGACAGGACAGAGAGGAACTGAGGTGTCCTTGGTGCTCTTTAAGCTTGATGGTTTTCTTGCAGACGTTTCATTGCCAAACTAGTAATGCGTCAGTGCTAGTAGGAAGTAGGTTTTGCTCTCATTTTATATTCTACTGACAGGGCACCAGACAGGGAAAGCCACTAGAATATAAAATGAAAGCAAACCCCACAACAATGTCCTTCTGCTTTCTTCTGCAGGTGTAGGAGCTCAGGCTGCTGCTGCTAAGGCAGCTGCAAAATATGGTAAGTAACAAGCCAAAAAGAACCACCAGCATTCTTGCAGTATGTGCTCAAAATCCACTCTGCAGGATTTCCAGGGTGAATAAATAGTTTTAGAACCTATGCAGCCTCTGTAGTCCGCAGAGCTCCTAATCATAATTGTTAAATTACAACTTTAAAAAAAAACATGGCTAAATCTCAAATATCTGTAGGTTATCCCATGGAATCTCATGAGTTTAGCCATTTTAAAATTATTTTTATTTTTTATTCTTGTTTTACTTTCTTGAACTTACAATATCATACAAGGGTATCCACTATTAAACAAGTCACTGAACTTCCATCCCCTAAAGGATATTTGCTCTAATTATTAACATGTTTGGAATAAAGTGTCTTAACAGTACTTTTTTGTCTATAGAAATGGAGATGTTGCTTCTATGAAGTTCAATCCTGCAGAGAACTTTTTTTTCCCCCAGGCCTTGAGATCCACAGAAACTGGAGGTTGGGGATCAAATGTCTTAGATGGATTGTCATGGGATTAGAAATATTTGCCCTCCATTCTGCTGGGTGTCTAAGTACAAGGAACTTTGGCCAATATGCATTTCTACTTTTCTCTCACAAGGCGCTGGACTTTTGCCTGGAGCTGGGTCCCTTGGTCAAGGAGGGTTGTTGCCTGGTGCTGGTGGTGGTCCAGGAGGAATAGGTAAAATGGAATGATATATCAAATCTGTCTTGCTGGATAACTGCCTGAGAATAAGGACAGTTCATTATGGGCTACCATGATGTCAATAAAACTAAGACAAATGAAACTAAGATCTATATAGCCTCTCTCTATCAGAGGCCTATTGACTCCCAGATATTATAAGTCAGTTATGGAGAAGATGGCCACGTCCAACTTTCATTATCCTTGGCTGGGGCTGATGCATGTCCAGCAAAACCAGAGGGCCATTGCTTCTCTTTCCCTGACCTTAAAAAGTAGAGTGCATCTGAACTGATCCAGGACTAGCTAGTCATTAGGAGCCATCCTCACCTTGCCTTGAAGTTCCAGTCACAGAAGTGGATAAGCTCATCGATAGACTTGGATGTCAGAGCTCAGCAGAAAGATCCTGGATTCATAAACCTTGTGGTGGTTGAAGTATTCTGTGAGTGCACAGGGGCATTCCTGAGCCCCAAGATGATGTGATCAATGATTAGTGACTCAGGTATTATAACTGAAACTACAGGAAGTACATGATAAGGATAGGCCAGGCCTAGTACCTATCTAGCTGCATCCTACTAGGACAGAAGTCCTAGGTAATGCCTGTGTCCCTGGGAGAAAGGTTAGATGGAAGTGACTGCAGATTAACAAGGAGAAGATGAAGTGATAAAGAGGGGGACACATTAAACGTTAACTCTCCCTCTCGATTCTATGACCCTTATGGTCAGTAGGGTATGGAGCACTGAGGACTCTATGTCATCGGATTTGAAGGTCCAACAACACTTTGGGTACCTCTCTGTTTTATATGGCTATGGGAAGATAAGCAGACTTAAGACTCATTTAGCCCAACTAAATGTGCTCTCCCACAACCATGTTACTTCAACTATCACAGCCATGGCTTTCTGAAATCCACCCCTCCATGATCCAGATATAGTAGGAACATCTGTTCTTATTGGCATCAGCACCCCAAAGGTAATAAGACAAGTATACTTCTCTCATCTTTTTCTTTCCTTCAGGTGCCGGTGGACCAGTAGCTGCAGCAATAGCTGCCAAAGCAGCTGCCAAAGCAGCAGCTTACGGTGAGTTGCTTCATCTTCTTTAGATGAGCTTGAACTAGAACTGAAACTGGAACTCAAGATGAAGTAAATTTAGGAGGATAAAGAATGTACAGACTAAATTAAATAAAGCACCAGGAATCTTTTGTGGAATAACTTAGAATTGGCAGAGAGAGGCGAAGAAATTCTCCTTCGCTTTGAACTTAAATTTGACTTCAGGGACACATCCATGACTTCACGCATTTTGACTACATGGACGCATCTGGGAAACAGAATGAAAATGATGTACCATTTATCTTCCAGTGGTACTTTTTTTTTCTTTTCTTCTTCTTTTTTCTCACATTTCTGAGCAGCCCATTCTCCCTCAAAGAGACTTTTTACTTCCTAGTCCAATCTTCAACTTTGGGATTTCCTTGTGACAGGCCATCTAAGTTCTTACCAGGCCCAACCCTGTTTGAGATTGGCTTGTTGTTGTTAGTCACAAAACTGTGTCCGACCCATCACGACCCTGTGGACAACGTTCCTCCAGGCCTATCCTGTCCTTTACCATCCCTCGGAATCCATTTTAGCTCACACTGACTGCTTCAGTGACTCCATCCAGCCACCTCATTCTCTGTCGTCCTGTTCTTCTGTTGCCCTCAATCTTTCCCAGCATTAGGCTCTTCTCCTGTGAGTCCTTCCTTCTCATTAGGTGGCCAAAATATTTGAGTTTCATCTTCAGGATCTGGCCTTTTAAAGAGCAGTCAGGGTTGATCTCCTCTAGGACTGACCAGTTTGATCGCTTTTGCAGTCCAAGGGACTTGCAGGAGTCTTCTCCAGCACCATAATTCAAAGGCCTCAATTGAGATTGGCTGAGGTCAACCAAATGCTGCCATCTGCTTTAACAAAAACTGGCAGAAAGGTGCGGTTTGGACAGAGTAATTATGGAGAGATTCCCAATTCTTCTGTGTCTCTTTTGTAGTCTTTTCACCTGATGCTTTGTGAATTGACTGTAACAATGCCTCCATACAGGGGATAAGGTGGCAAATGGAGGAACTAGGCACAGGAAGAAGGAATTCTTATTCCGCCTTCAGCCCTTGCTTCTTCCTCAAAAATGTACCTCTGTTCTCCTTTTTTAGATACTGGAGAAACCATGTTAACTCTTCCAAATTCTCTATTTAGACTTAATAGCTAGCTAATCTCTCTCTCTCTCTCTGAGTGATCTCATATGATTGTTGGGTTTTGGGTGGGAAATTTTGCTCTCGTCTGTATGGGACCAGGATGATGGATGCTTCTTGTGTTCTCCAAAAAAGGAAGAGGAGGAGAATCTGGGAGATGAAGGAAAATCACATGAATAGCTTCAAATAAGAAAGTGTAGGATCAAATAGGATGGATTTTGAGCGTCTCCTCTTTAGATTCTAAATACAGCATCTTACCCAGGTGCCCTGATCTGCTCTCCAGAGAGAGCTTTAGGAATTGTAGTATATTGCTTGCTACCACTTTTTCCTGGACTGCCTTAGCCTGCCATCTGTTTTTTATTGAAGAAGCGAGCTGGCAATGGGGAGCCAAGCAGTTGAAGGGATTTAAGGAAACCACAGCACTGTCTGGTTTCACCAAGCAAGATAGTGAGACTGTGCACTATTTTCCAGTCCCTGAATTTCTGCCCAAACCTCCATCCTGCATTAAAATCAAGGGGCAGGGGCACCAGTTCTGATGTGTTTTTCCTTTGATGCGCCTCATCTGTGGCTTCTGGGCTCCCAGTAGAAGCCAGAAGCAATTGTGTAAGATGGGTTCTGAATTATCTCGAAATCCAACATGTTGGCTTAGAACAGGGGTCTCCAAACTTGGCAACTTTAAGCCTGGCAGACTTCAATTCCCAGAATTCCCCCAGCCAGCTGGCTGGGGAAGTCTGGGAGTTGAAGTCCTCCAGGCTTAAAGTTGCCAAGATTGGAGACCCCTGGCTTAGAAAGTCTTCCTTCCCTTCCCTGATTTTACTGCCTCTGCAGTTGCTATTCTTACAAAGGATGAATTATCAAGGCTTGATTAGAGACACAAGTTGAATGTTCCAGGCACAGTGCATGTCTATTCTTTTTTTTAACTGCATATACTTTTTTTCTTAAATATTGAAAAGAATAAAAACAACATTACATTTTGAAAGGTAGAAAAGTAAAGAAAAGCAATACATTAATGGAAAAGAGTGCGAAGAAAGGAGTGATTTCCAATTTTAGGTTTTTAAGTTAGATTATTATATTTTTAGGTTAGCTTACAATACTGTATAATTTCATTCTTTCTATGGACTATCCTTTGGGGAAAGAAGTGAAAGAATATGGCCTTTATTTACATGTTGGGAGAAAGAAGAAAGGATTTTTTTTTTTTTTAGTGAGGGAGTTGTTGTTAGATAGGTCCTGCTGCCTAGTTACAATAGCACCCTTGATTTCTCCATTGGATTTTGATACATCGTTTTTACAAGAAAGGCAGAACCATAATTTCTAGTGTAGACCTGGGAGAATGAAATAGTGCTCATCTTTTGTTCCATTATTTTACACACAGATTCACTGCATTTCTTAATGTTTTTTTTTAAACACATGAACCAAGATCTGTGTCAGAATGAATGGGAAAGGGTTTTTTTGGTTGAAACCATTCACTTTCAACTACCCAGCGGCAGTTGCAGTAAAAGTCTGGATTTTTCCATTGATTTCTATGGGCAACCTTTGTTTCTCTTTAGAAGTGGAGGTGAGGCATGGGTGGGATGGATGAAATGAGTTGAAAGCAGAAGTTTACCTTGAACATCACTCTTTTCTTTTCCATGTCTATGATCCAGGCCCCTGTCAGTGATAGAGCCATCTAGGAAAGAGGCTGCCATCTAGTGGATCATCCTGGCTACAACATGCATGTCATTCCATGCAATGTTTTTGAACTTCCTAAAATAACAGAATAGAATAATAACAGAGTTGGAAGGGACCTTTGAGATCTTCTAGTCCAACCCCTTACTCAAGCAGGAAACCCTATAACATTCCACACCAGTGGCTGTTTGAATTCTTCTTAAAATCCTCCCGTGATGGAGCACCAATAACTTCTGAGGACAAGCCATTCCACTGGTTAATTACCCTCACTGTTAGAAAATTTATCCTTAATTCTACGTTGCTTCTCTTCTTGATTAGTTTCCATCCATTGTTTCTTATCCTGCCTTCTGATACTCTGGAAAACAGATTGACTCCCTCTTCTTTGTGGCAGCTCCTCAGAGGAAAATAGAAGAAAATAGACGAATAGGCTTGTGGTAGTCACAGGGTGTGGTGCTTGAGGGTACAATAGATTTAGAGTTAGAATAACATTATTGTCACTTTAAATGTACAGCATTCATTAAAATGAAATTTATTGTATACAGCCCTCAAAGGGTCATCTCCTCCAATATATACTACATAAACATGACAAAAAATATGCATATACCCCCATACCCCCATATATTATATGATCAATACAATGATCAATCACTCCTCATGATTTATGTTGATTGCTTAATTAGTACACTATGGCTATCACTGAACGTTATATCTTATGATTATGATGATCATATTTTATGATTATGATCATGATTTATCACTTGCTGCTTGTATGTACATTGAGAGCTTATGCACCGGAGACAAATTCCTTGTGTGTCCAATCACACTAGGCCAATAAAGAATATTTCTATTCTATTCCATACTATTCTTCAATATGAGGTCCCTGATAGAGTCTTAGTTCCTCCCCTGGAGCTTCTTTAAATGGCTGCTCTAAGGAAAGTTTTGATTTTATTTTTGTTCTGCATAGCCTTTGTTAACCTGATGTAATCTGAATATGCTGGACTACAATCTCTATTAATCCCAGCTAATAGTAAATATGTTAATATGGATGAATGGAATTAAACTTATTCTAAAAGTTATGCATATGTTATGATGTCAGCCTCAGGAAGAATGACCTAATGAACAAGTGGCTAAAGTTCTGAATTTAGGTGAACTGGAAATTTCCTAAATCACAGGTTAGTATCTTAGCCACTGTGCTATTCTAGCCTTCCACCCACAAATCCTTCCATTTCTTTCTTATTTGAGGATTGCAAAACTAGTAAACTACCCATAGAGATTACCATCACTATACCCTTCCAGCCTTTCATAGCTAATTGTATGTGTATATGCTTGTGTGTATTTATTTCTTTATTGTCCATCAATGGAAGATTCTGAAAAAAGCACTTTTCTGCAATTAATGTTTTCTGTGCTCCTCTGCTGTTCTAATAAATTAATACTAACTATTGGTCAGTATTTGACCAATGTTGGCCAACATTCAAGAGATTCATGACTCCCTTCTCTCAATTCCAGCCTGTTTTGCTTGTGCCCTTTATGACTTTCTTTCTCATTGCAGGTGGCAGAGCTATCCCTGGAACTGGAGTGGGTGGTGTCGGCGTTGGCTTTCCAGGATTCCCTGGAACTGGAGTTGGTGGTGTTGGTCTTCCTGGTGTTGGTGGACTTCCGGGAGTTGCAGTAGGCCCAGGAGGAGTTGGCCCAGCGGGAGGTAAGTTGTTATGGGGACAAGAAAGAGGAGGAGGAGAAGATGAAATCAGGGTTTGCTTCCGTATCCCAAATAGTCAATCCCATTTAGTCCAACAGCTCTCAGTTATATACTTGTTCACTGGCTTCAAACATACTAATATCTATTCACTGCTTTTTGGTTATATCACCAAGTAGGGGTCCAATGGGCAGAACAGCAATAGCAATAGCACTTAGATTTATATACCACTTCATAGTGCTTTTACAGCCCTCTCTAAACAGTTTACAGAGTCAGCATATTGCCCCCAACAATCTGGGATCTTGGAAGGATGGAAGGCTGAGTCAACCTTGAGCCAGTCAGGAACAAACTGCTGGTTATGAGCAGAGTTTGCCTGCAATACTGCATTCTAACCACTACACCACCACGGCTCCTAGAATACTAGCAGACACATACATCCTGTGTGGCCTGTGTGAACCAAGGGCAGGGACTATCTGCTCAAACAGCAGTATCAATCTCAAACAACACCATGTAATCACAGTCACAGTAACTGGAGCAGAAACCTAATTTTAACATCCACACAGGGAGAAGACCTGAACCCTCCTGCCCCTTATTTATCCTTCCTCCAATCTGACACCAAAGTCAGTTCCATCCTGCTTCAGTCCCTGCTCCTCATCTCTTCAAAAGTAGTTTGGGACTGTTGTTTATCAGCTGATCTTAAAAAGCTGAGAAGGAGCTTTTCGAAAAGCCCATGACCCATCTGGATTCTCTCTCCAGGTGCTGAGTAAGAGAGTGCAAAGAACATTGTTTGGCTTCACAATGCCATGGGTACTGGAGTAATAAAAGTCCCTTCCCATATCCCCATACTTTGCAAAAAGGAGGGGGGGAGTCAGATTGTCTTGGCCAGGAACCCATTGAGTGGAATAAAAAAAAAGAGCAAAACAGTTGAACTCTTAATCGTTTGGACTTCCTTTTCCTGCGTTGCTATAGGCAGATAAGAATTGGAAACTCTCGGAGGTAGAGCTGTGCAGCCTTTCAGTCCAAAGCAGAAAAGTCAGACATCCTCAACTCCTTCCCTCAAATGCAGCGAGTGTGTAAGCGGAGGGTCACCAAACTCTTCAGCATCTTATCCCCTTCGTGAAGTTTCAGATTGTTTTTTGACTCCTGAACATTAATTGTATCAAAATAAATTAAGAAATACTACTTTAAGGAATACATTGACTGATTGATTGATTTGCCCTTGGGCTATATCGAAGTGCAGAGTTCCAGAAACAAATTATTACTAAAATTTGATAAAAGCAATTTAAAATGGAATTAGATAAAATACAGTTTGAAATGAAATTGGAATAAAATACAGTCTAAAATGAAATTGGAATAAAATAACAATAATTTAAGATATAGATAAAATATGATAAAATTATATTTCGGTATCGCCCCTACATTCTACCCCAATCAGTCCCTGCATATGCAGATCTCAACCGAACCATTTTGCTTAAATCTTGTGCTGTGTTAAATGTTATTTTCAGATTCTGGCTGCACATAAGGTAAGTTGTTTTGATATGGGGATCCCAATGGGTCATTCATTTAGTATATACACCAAGGTACCTGTCTCTCACACTTTTATACAGGCAACAATCAAATAGGATGTGAGCTAGGTCTTCGACCTCTGCCGCTCCACAAATGCAGATATGTCCATTTAGGGTATAGAATGGAATCTCCCATATCTGGCCATTGTGTCGAGCTGTTCGAATCTCGCTTGCGTAAATATCTGCCTAAGATGTTTTGGCAGTTGTAGCTTCAACTTTAACTAATACAATAATAGTATAAATTATCATCATATATTTTTTGCTGTGGATACTATATAAATACTGCCCCCCTCTATTTGGAAACAGTGCAATTGGTCCATGCTGTATTTTACAATAGGATCACGCATCGAAGGTTGTGTGTCTTTGCCCAAGTTTACGCAAAAATACCTGAGCATTGGATACAAGAACAATGTTCTTAAACTGTTTGACCCAATTACCAATTTTTTTCCCAGTCTCAAATCATGTCATTAACACCCCCGCTCCCCCCAAAAACAGAAACTATATTTTACGCAAGAAGGGAGGTAGCAGTATCCCAAATGGAGCCTTCCACTCAGAAGCAAGCAAATTGCTCCATAAACCACAGGATATGCCCAGTTGAACAACCTCAATATTAGAGGGAGCTAAATTGAAGATGCTTTAAAAAATAAAATAAAATTTGCAGACAGAAAGCTTTGTTGACTCTAGTTCCTATGTGGGGAGGCAAGGTGAGGCGAAGAGTTTCACCAATTGGAAAACCTCCTGCTCATGCCTTAAAAGTGGGCAGCAAAAGGAAGGGCTGGCAGATCTATGCTTTGAAATGGGCTGCAGCTGAGTGTGAAATTAATTGGCTCAGCTGGCAAACACAGCAGACTGCGTGGGAAGACCTTCCTCTGAATCCAGTTCTGGGGGGGTGGGGGTGGAAAATGAAGTTGAACAGAATTAAAAACATTTCGACGCGATGGATTGAATGACAGGGCATTCTGCTCCTACCTGTTCTTGTTTTAATGCTAAAATTACACCTCACCCGTTTTCTGTATTATTCCATTTCCATGCAATGCAGTACCGGCAGCAGTCCCTCATTTTAAGATTAGCGTCTGGTTTGCTTCCTGTTAGTGTCTCTGAAGTGTATACACTCACATACAGCACACTTGAAAGATACCTTTACCTAAGTCCCCGTATGAGGTAACAGCAAATGAATCAGAAGGAAATGACAAACCACGTTTTGGAATGATCACATTTGTTCATTACTGTTGTGATTCGCCAGCAGCCTGTGCAGACAGCAGCGGAATCAGACAGTGGGGAAGAACAGGGACCAGTCTGGGAGTCTGGGAGGACTCGGACAAGGGTCCTGCGTCCGATGCAGAGATGAGGCCCGGGCCATCTGGGAGTTATGTGCTGACTCCGGAGCCTCCAGAGTCTGGCAGCAGCGAGGCCGAGGAACAAGGGGAGCCTGTTCCCAGTGCGCATGTGCGCAGAGCTGCCAGAAGGCAAGAGCAGCTAAGACAAAAGGGGCAACTTGGGAGTAAGGCTTGGAGATGATTTCCCCTCCCCTAAGGTATAAAGGAAGTGCAAAGGTAGAGAAACCTTTGCAGGAAGCAAAGTTGTTCCCTCTGTTTGGATTGAACCTTGAAGCTCTGTGTGGATTTTGTACTTTGGTTGGTTTTTTATAGTTCGTTCAGCAGCAATTCAAAGGATAAAGGTGGATGCTTATCTCGAGGGACTGTTTGGGACTAAGTGTGTGCTTAATTACGGTCTCAGGAAGCCTTGGTCAGAACAACTACCACAGCATATAGAATACATGCATGAAGCAGTGATTTTCTAGGAAAGAATGAAATCGCACTTGAATGAAGTAAATAGAACAGCTTTGAGAATTTGTATATAGGTAGTCCTCGACTTACAACCACAACTGAGCCCAAAATTTCTGTGGCTAAATGAGACATCTATTCAGTGACTTTTTGCCCCATTTTATGACCTTTCTTGCCACAGTTCTTAAGTGAATTGCTGCAATTGTTAAATTAGTCACCCAGTTGCTAAGTGAATCTGGCTTTCCCATTGACTTTGCTTGCTAAAAGGTCACAAAAGGGGATCACAGAACCCTACCAGTAGTGGGATTCAATTTTTTTTACTACCTGTTCTGTGGGCGTGGCTTGGTGGGCGTGGCAGGGGAAGGATACTGTAAAATCTCGTCAGAGGTGGGATTTGCCGGTTCTCCGAACTAATCAAAATTTCCGCTACCGGTTCTCCAGAACTGGTCAGAACCTGCTGAATACCACCTCTGAACCCCACCATACTGCAACCGCCATAAATATGAGTTAGTTGCCAAGCTTCCAAATTTTGATCAGGTGACCGATGGGCATGCTGCAATGGTTGTAACTTCGAACGGTCACTAAATGAACTGTTGTAAGTTGAGGACTACTTGTATTCCATAGCCACTAAAGAGAATAATAAGATACCGGTAAAAAGCTTACCTTATTACAGGGGTGTCAAACCTGATTTCATTGAGGGCCACATCAGGGTTGTGTTTGATCATCGGGGGGGGCATGGGGGGCGTGGGCAAGGGGCATGGCCAGCTCAACATCAGTCATGTCAGGGGCACCTCTGGTGGGCCAAGCGCTCTGCCAGTAAAAATGGGCTTCCAAACTCTGTTTTGGGTTGCGATGGCCTCCTGCAATCCTCTGCCAGTGAAAATGGAGCTCAGGAAGGCCACGGATGGCCCTCCCGAGCTCTGTTTTCCATAGCAGAGACACCATGAGCTTTTGTCATTTTCAGGGTGGCCCCACAGGCCAAATCTAAGCATCCCGCAGGCCAGATCCAGGCCCTGGGCCTTGAATTTGACATCCCTGACTTATTACAATGCTGTATTTTATTTAAATGAGGTGACCAACCGTCCTCCTTTAGGGAGGACAGTCCTCCTTTTGTAAGTTCTGTCCTCTCTCAAAAAGTGTCCTCCTACATGTCCTCCTATTTGAAGGCTAATCTGTAAATCTCCGTATTTGATCGATGCTGATCCGATCCATTGTGTGTGATGTGACGTATTTGTATTTGACATGGCGATTCGTCAAGGCTCGGTACAGTGCAGCGAGACACAATTATGAGACGCATGCGCTCCACACAGTAGAATTGTTTTCAGAGAGTGTGCCGCGCGCAAGTGGCTTTATTATTTTTTTTCTTCAATTTATTTGTGTCCTCCTTCTCATTGTAAAAAAGTTGGTCACCTTAATTTAAAGCATGTATGGGATTTTTTTCTCTCCAGTGCTAAGGTTCTATGCTAAGGGTGGGGGAGACTATGTAGCCTTTGGGGAATCATCTGGTGGTTATGGGTGGCCAGAACCAAAATGAGCCAGGGAACTCATCTTCCTCTTTTGCCATTCCCTCCTTTTCACTGGGTGTCTGATGAAGAGAGTTCCTGGACCAGTGCTGGGATTCAAAAAAAAATTACTAGTTTTCTATGGGCATGGCTTGGTGCGCGTGGCATGGCTTGGGGGGAGTGGCTAGGGAAGGATACTGCAAAATCCCCATTACCTCCCTAACCTGCTTTCCAGCTCCGTTCTCCTGTACAGGGCAACAAAAGAAGACCCAGCCGATCAGCTGGGACTCGGGAGGCAGAGAATAGATGGGGATGGGGGCCAGTCGGAGGTGGTATTTGCCAGTTCTCCGAACTATTCAAAATTTCCGCTACCGGTTCTCCAGAACTGGTCAGAACCTGCTGAATACCACCTTTGCTCTGGACATGAAGTAAAGAGCCATGGTGGTGCAGTGGTTAGAATGCAGCATTGCAGGATAGCTCTGCTCACGTTGCCAGGAGTTCGATTCCCTCAATCCTGACCGGCTGAAGGTTGATTCGGCCTTCCATCCTTCCAAGTTTGGTAAAATAGGGTCTCGGATTGTTGGGGGCAAAATGTTGACTCTGTAAACTGCTTAGAGCAGGGGTGGGCAAACTTTTTGGCTCGGGGGGGGGGCTCATTGACTTTTAAAATTTGACAGACGGGCCGCCACCTGGTGTCGAAATGCCTGTCATTACAAGTCAAAATCAAATGAATGCAAACATTCAATCATTCACATCAAACCTTAATTCTGTACCAATCTTCGGCGGGCCGGATTAAAAAGACCAACGGGCCGGATGTGGCCCCCGGGCCGTAGTTTGCCCACCCCTGGCTTAGAGAGACTGTGAAGCACTGTGAAGCAGTATATAAGTCTAATTGCTATTGCTAAACTTGATCAGAAGCAGAGGCGGGGAAGGTCTCAACTCCCTTACGCAACTGAACAGCTTCCAGTTTTAACCAAGCCAGGCTGGTTTAATTGCCTATCACCAACTAACCTTTTGCTGATGCCAGCAAAAAATTCAAAATAAATCGTTTCCTCACCTTCCCTTGGGCCCCAGAGGTTCATTTCCACCATTTCTTAAAATTAGGGTAAGATTGTAATGAGGATAATGGCAGTTTTGCATTATTATCACAGCAAGACTATATTTGAAATGCATTACGTTTCTATTATTAAGCTCTACCTCCTGTTTCTTCTCTTGCTTGAATCTTCAAGGAGTGAGTCCAGCAGTAGCAGCAGCTGCTGCCGCTAAAGCAGCAAAATACGGTATGTCTCCCAATTATTTGAAACATCTTTATTTTGGCGGGGGAGGGGTATTTGTAGCAAACTCAAGGCAGGTAGATATCATTGCAGTGCGCATTGTAGGATTGGGCCCTCCATTCTTCTCTCCCTTCCTTTCTCCCTCCCCCTTTCCCCCTTACCATTAAAGTACTTCCCTGGGATGGACAAAGTTGCACTTAGTAAGTGTGCTTAGTGACCTCTCAGAAACTAGAGGACAGGCGGGTAAACCCAGCATGAAGTTACAACTACTACTGAAAACAACAATGTTGTCGTACATACAGTTTTTCCACCCTCTCTGATGTGAATTCTGGCAGTTGAAATCCATGTATCTTAGATGACGAGGTTGAGAAATGTCAATCTGTACAGCACAGTATAGAGCAAAGAAATTTGCGATATTTTGGTGGGGGAAAATAGGAGATTTTGAGTTTCTGCTTTCTGACAGCAGCAAGATTTAACACAGCATGGCTGGTGCCTTAGAGCAAAGGTCTGGGGACCACTGGTGGTCCGCGAGTAAATTTTGCTGGTCTGCAGAGAAATGTCCCCCTCAAAGCACTCCCCCCAAAGCAATTAATCCAGGCTGCGTGAGAACACAAGGCTCTGTTGCCCACATGGCCCACCTACCCGCTGGCCCCACCCTTCGGCCAAGCGCAAACCTTACCTTGAGTAGAGCCACACGAGCTGGAACTAGAAGGTAAGACCAATGGCGGGGGAGGGAAATCCGCCCCAGGTAGCTTGCTGAGGTTGGTGGGAAAGTTGGTCCCATATTCCAGAGCTTCAGTAGTCACAAGACTGGCCCTTTGGTCATCCCGGAGCTGCTCCTCCAGTCCATGGCAGGCCAGTGCATCCAGATGGAGGAGCAGCTACTCCAGGATGACCAAAGGGCCAGTCCTGTGACTACTGCAGCTCTGGAATATGGAACTAACTTTCCCACCAATGTCAACAAACCACCGTCAGTCAAAATTCATATTAGTGGTCCGTGGGATTTAAAATTATGAGTTTGGTGATCTCCGAGGTCCAAAAGGTTGTTCACTCCTGCCTTAGAGTATGTTTGAAATCAGGAAAGTTTTCAATTGATTACGTATTTCTTAACACTTCCCCTAGTTATCTAGCCGAAACAAAACTAGAAATTATACTTTGAAATTTCCCTCCCTATAACCATAAATTATGCAAAAGAAAATTTAGAAAATCAAATTGACTTTCTTAACATGTGCAAGTTGCAAGATTCAGGCTTTCAAGGCAAAACGGGGATTGATTGAATGCCCAAATATATCCTATGTCTACTTGCACAGGAAGTAGTTGCTATATACGCAGAGATACTTCTGTGGTCTGGGGGTATTGTGTGGATTTTTATCTAGGAACCTCCACAACACCTCCCCAGGACAGAGAGAAAGTGACTGGTTTAAATCACTGTATCAAATAGGCTCATACATCAAACAGACACATACACTATATAGAAGGGCAGCAAAATGAGATCAGTGAAAATCTTGAGGAATAGAACACATCTTTTGAATCAGTGAAAAACCAAAAACCAATGTATGACTGGTAGGCAGCAAGGACTTTGGTGAATCTTCTTTGAGTTCCCACTAAGTTCTCGTCCAGTTGAGTTTCTGCTATGTTTCCAATGCAATTGAACTCAGTTTCCACCAAGTTCCCACTCCCATTTCATAATTTCTTTTCTAGGGCGGGTTCCAGGTGGCGTTGGCCCTGGTGGCGTCATCCCTGGTGGCGTTGGCCCTGGTGGTGTCATCCCTGGTGGCGTTGGCCCTGGTGGCGTCATCCCTGGTGGCGTTGGCCCTGGAGGCATCATCCCTGGTGGCGTTGGCCCAGGAGGCGTCGTCCCTGGTGGCGTCGTCCCTGGTGGCGTTGGCCCTGGTGGCATTGTCCCTGGTGGTGGCGGCATTGTCCCAGGTAGTGTCAGTAACATCCCAGGTATTGGTGGGGTTTCTGGGGTTCCAGTAGTCCCAGATGCAGAAGACCTCCATGCCAGTATGGATTCTGTCCTGTAACTTAACTGTGTTTTTATGCACATTAGGAACTGGGTTAGCAGGAGCGGCGGCAGCAGCAGCAGCAGCTAAGGCAGCAGCAAAAGCAGCAGCATATGGTAAAAATGCAACCTATTTCTTTTCTCATTGCAACAGAGTTTGTGAATAGCAAGATATGACAATCTACTTCAAAATGCCAGACATCAGCAAACATACAGAATGGCATGCAAAATAAATTGCTGACTGAGGCAAATTAAATTATATACCTTGAGCCTGGTAAAATATTCTATATGTAATATTATAAAAAATCCATAGATATTAATTTTAAAAGCAAGCCTCTCTGTAGGACAAATATATGTTAAATTATTTTGAAAATCAAGATCTTCATTGGACCTAATATAAACCATTAATATACATGTTGTGTCATTAGATAATTCTTTTACTGAATCAAGTTTATTCATTCCATCCCCCACCTGTCTGAGAGTCCAGGTCATTGCTTCAAAATGCATTCACCTTCTTCCCACTAAAACAATCCTTCAAGCATAATCAAAAAGATTTATCACTCAAATTTCCCCCTCGGTTTATCACTGCCCTTATCCCGTTTTTGTTCCTAAACCAAAATTATCATCCTTGTAGATTAATGTTCTTCAAACTTGGCAACTTTTAAGATGTGAAAACTTCAACTCCCACAAATCTCCAGCCAGCACACTGGCTGGGGAATTCTGGGAGTTGAAATCCACTGTTGTGGATTTTAGGATCTTGCCTTCTGATTATTTCTCATTCAGTATTTCTCATTTATACTGAATCAAATTTGTCAGACACACAAAACCAAACTCAGCATCTTTGTGGAGATAATACAAGATTCTTCTGGGTTGCTGAATTGCACTCTGCTCCCACAGCAAAAGGAATTGGGCAGAGGGGGGCACTTCAATGAGGTTTTTCAATTCTTGAACATTCCATTCCTTTTTTCTCTTTAGAGGTAGAGACAGAGATAATTTGCAAATGAATAGAATAGAATAGAATAGAATAGAATAGAATAGAATAGAATCTGGAAGGGACTTTAGAGGTCTTCTAGTCCAGCCCCCTGCTCAAGCAGGATAACCTATACTATTTCAGATAAGTCTTTTCTTAAAACCTCCAGTGATGGAGCGCCCACGATTTCTGAAGGGAAGCTATTCCACTGGTTAATTGTCCTCATTGTTAGGAAGCTTTTCCTTAATTCCATCTTGCATCTCTCTTTGGTTCATTTCCAACCTTTGTTTCTTGCCCTGCCCTCTGGTACTTTGTAGAATAATTTGACCCCCACTTCATCATGACAGCCCTTCTAATACTGGAATACTTGTTGAGGTAATTCCCTCTTACGAGAATGAGCGCACACAGGGAGACGTAGTGAGAGTGGTGAAGAATAACACACAACTAGCACACAGATACACTGTATAGTAAAATGTTCCAGTAAAACGGTTAAGCAAAGTTCAACACAGTCCAAGTCATTCACGGTTAAAGCAGTCATTTTTCAGTCCAGGGATAATCCAGTAATGAAGTCCAGTATCAAAAACAGTTCAGTAACAGACTTACATCAAATCCAAGAATAACAGTCAATACAGGAACGGCAACACTCTCCAGAAAACACCAGAACAGGAACAGATACTCACTGAGACTTTCTGAGACACTCTTCAACAACCCAGGTTTCTGGCTCCATCTTATGACCATTTGAGAAACCACACCCAATTACAGTTTTAGCATTCTCTTAAAGACATAGTATTAAAATGTCTATCCTAGTTTATATATTTCCAACCCAAATAACTGTTACGTGACTTACATTCCTAACAATACTGCTATCATGTCGCCTCTAATTCTTCTTTTCCTTAAGCTAGCCAAATACAAATCCTGCAGCCGTTCTTCATGTTTTAGTCAAGGGTGGGATTCTACCCATTTGCACCTATTCGCTAGAACCAGTTGTTAACATTCTAAGCAGTTCAGAGAACTGGTTGTTAGAAGAAATTATTGGCCTAATCCTGTAAGGAAGGCAGGAAGGAAACATTCTGGTGTTGCTTACAGAAACTGCCTCTCCGTTAACCCTTATTACATTCTTGGCAGAACTAGACTTCCTGTCTCTGGAATTTCTCTGGAGCTTTTTTCCCCTCCTTTGCTGGTACTTTGCTTATGTGGAGTGACCATTCAAAGTTACAATGGCACTGAAAAAAGTGACTTATTACTGTTTTTCACACTTACGACTTCTGCAGCATCCCCACAGTCATGAGAGGCCAGGCAAGGAGATGGTGCCTCGATGTGAGTGATATTGAGTTGGCCATGCCCAGCCAATAACATGACTACCAAGCCATGTTCACCCAGTCACATGACCACCAAGCCATGCCCACCAACTAAGCCACGCCCACAGAACCAGTTGTTAAAAAAATTGAATCCCACCCCTGGTTTTAGTCTCCAAGCCTTTGATCATCTTAGTTGCTATTCTCTTAACTTTTTCCAAGGTCTCAACATCTTTTTTGTAGTATGGTGACCAAAATTGGTTGCAGTATTTCAGGTGTAGTCTTACTAGGGTTTTATAAAGCAGTACTAATACTTCACGTGATTTTGATTCTATGATACTGTTTATACAACCCAGGATTGTATTAGCTTTTTTGGCAGCTGCTGCACACTGCTGGCTCTTATTCAAGTGATCATCCACCAAGGACTCCAGTGTCCCTCTCACAGTTACTGTTTCTGAGCCAGGTCTCACCTAATCTGTACTTATATCTTTGGCTTTTCCTGCCTGAATGTAAAACTTTGCTTTTCTCCACATTAAAATTCATGTTGTTGGATAGGACCCATTGTTCAAGTTTGTCAAGATATTTTTGGATCCTGAGTTTATCTTCTGAGGTGTTTGATATTCCTGCTAGTTTAGCATCATCTGCAAATTTGATGAGTTCCCCTTCTATTCCCTCATTTAAGTCATTTATGAGGAAATAATACTCATCAGTTATAAACTTGATACCTCATCCTAATCCAACAAATATTACTAAAGAAGATAAAAACACAAATTGGTCCATATAATCGGACTATTTGTTTCAATATTTTTTTTCCTCAGGTGGAGTTAGGCCTGGCGGAGTTGTGCCTGGCGGAGTTGTGCCTGGAGGTGTTGTGCCTGGCGGAGTTGTGCCTGGTGGAGTTGTGCCGGGTGGAGTTGTACCTGGTGGAGTTGTGCCTGGTGGAGTTGTGCCGGGCGGAGTTGTACCTGGTGGAGTTGTGCCTGGTGGAGTTGTGCCTGGCGGAGTTGTGCCTGGCGGAGTTGTGCCTGGCGGAGTTGTACCTGGTGGAGTTGTACCTGGTGGAGTTGTACCTGGCGGACTAGGTAAGTTCTTGTGTATGTAGGAAACATAAAAGCACAGCATTACTGCCAATTGAATTTTTATGCTGCCCATCCTCTTGCCAAGAGCCATCTCTAGGCGGCTTACAACCCAGCACAACCAACCAATTTTGTGTCAGCTCTAGAATGGGTGTTTAGCAGTTTAACTCAACAGTGGGGAACATTCTGTATATTTAGGCCATTCAGTCCAGCTCCTGACCCTTAGTGAGACAGTGCGATTTGATGGGAATTTGGAAGTATGCCTTCTCTGTCATGATGCCTGTTTTATGGAACCCCCTTCCCCAGAGATACAGGTTCAGGAAAGAAGTGAAGACCTGGCTTTCCCCCTAGGCTTTGTAGCTACGATCCAATGGAGCTAACATGGGGTGGTGGATTTATGGATGCAGGTTTGATCATATCAACATTTAGGTTAAATTGGAGCGGGGTGTTGTATTGGAATTGCATTGTACCCTGTTTGCCACCCAGAATTCATTCTGGCAGATGAGCAGCTATGTAAGTTTTTCCCATACATGAATGAAATAATCCTTGTTCAGTGCAAAAATTCAAGTTAAGGCGTCTCTTAAAAGGTGGGCATCCAGTTTCTGGATGAATATATCCAGGGAAGGGACGCCTACCCGCATTTCACACTTCAACTGTTCTTACCCTTAGGAAGTTTTTCCAATATTCAATTGGAAACTGACTTCCTTTATGATTCCATGTCTCTTCAGTCTGTAATGATAAAAGAATAAGTTTTACCAATTTTCTTCTATGGGGTCGCTTTTTAGATATTTGAAGCATGGTACCATATTTCTCTCTAGGCTCTTTTTCACAAGACTTAAACATGTCTAACTACTTCAATCTCTCTTTGTTTCAGGTTATTATCTTAGTTGACCTTTTAGGAAACTATTCTGAATCCTCTGATTCCTTAAATTTTGGTGCCTACAATTGGTACAGCTGAGTATTATTCCCACATATTGGATACTGTACCTTTACTAATGAAGCCTAAAATTGTTTGGCTTTTTGGCAGCTACACCACCCTGCTGACTCATATTCCGTTTGCAGTGTGGTTTCATGGTTATTTAGCTGAAGTTAGGCTACCGTTGAGGTGATTCCCAATCCTGCCATGAACTGGGGAACTATGCAAAATAAGGGTTGATGATCCAAAGACCTCATCTTTATTTTTCTTATATTTGCAGTTCCAGGAAGTCCTGCAGCCGCTCTAAAAGCAGCTGCCAAGGCAGCAAAATATGGTAAGGTCGCTTCAATCCAACAATTTAGAGCAGCGTTGTAAATATAGGCAACTAATGGTTTCTACTGGGGCTTTGCAGCATTTCAGATTTGGAGGCAACAAGATACATTAGGAAACACAGAAGCATGTTGTAGTACTTGTCTGCATCTCCTTAAACCAGGGGTGTCAAACTCAAGGCCCAGAGCCAGCCCACAAGATGCTTAGATCTGGGCCATGGGGCCATCCTAAAAACAGCAAAGGACTAGCCCGCGGTGCCTCTGCCAGCAAAAATGAGTTCAGGAGAGCCACACACGGCTATGTTTTCAGCTGCAACGGCCTCCTGCCTCCCTCTGCCAGTAAAAATGAGCTCCGGGGGAGCGGGGCCGAGCTCCATTTTCATTGGCAGAGGGCGGCAGGAGGCCGTCGCAGCTGAAAACAGAGCTCAGGAGCCCATTTTCACCGGCAGAGCACTTGGGCCACCACAGATGCCTTCGACATGAATGACGTCAAGTTGGCCATGCCCACCACAGCCACACCCACTCACGCCTCCCCTCCCCGACGGCAAACACAACCCTCATGCAGCCCTCAATGAAATCGAGTTTGACACCCCTGCTTTAAACCAAATGTGTCTTTCCTTAGAGTCCTGCTGCAGCTACAGAGGGCATCACCTAAACTTTGCAGAGTTGCAAGCAGATGCCACATGAGTGCTAATATACCCCAAAAGTCCCCTTTTCACTTTTATATTGATTCTGCACAGTATTAATAAACAGCAAATGGAGCACTAAACACAAGGAGAAATGAAAGAGTCCATATTTCTGGGCCTCGGTCCATTCCTCACTTAAGGGGAAAATCTGTTCACTGAGTTAGAAGTACTGGGGCTAAGGGACCACTCAGCTCTGTGCTTTAAGGCTGGGGTCCCCAACCCCCAGTCTGTGGACCAGCAATGAGCCATGGCATGTCAGAAACTGGGCTGCACAAACAAGCAAAGCCCCATCCATGGGATGCAGGCAGCATGGAAAACCACACCCCTCCGGTCCGTGGAGAAAACCTCTCCCCATGGAACCGGTCCCTGGTGCCCAAAAGGTTGGGGGCTGCTACTCTAAGGAGACTGTGTCCTTTGGAGAGAACATAGCATCTGAAGAGAGTTCTCTGTCCTGGATCCCTCTCCTGTCTCCTGTTATACACGTCAGTATGAATGTTAGTTTATGTTTTGGGGGTGGGGGGGGAGGAATCAGGATGAATCCGGTAGCACCTTTTCTGAATAAGTTTATTAACAGGCATAGGCTTTTGTGAATGGCCGTGCACATTATCAGAGGCACAGAGCCTTTGATGCAGTTCACAAGAGCTTGTACCTGCGAATAAACTGTATGAGTGTTGTGGTTAGCTGGCAGCAGGTGCAGATGGCTGAGGAAAGTGAGGACTCAGATGAGGGACTAGGACTATTAGGAAGTGGGCTGTTACCATCAGAGATTGTAGGGACTGGCAGCAGCGATGAGGAGATTCCGAGGAGCCTGTGCCAAGTGCTTGTGCGCACAGGATTGCTCGCAGGAAAGAGCAGCTGCAGCAGTATGGGCAACTCGGGAGTAAGGCTGCAAGATAATGGCCCCTCCTTCAAGAAGATAAAAGCCAGCTGTGAATCAGACTTTGTAGGAAGCAAAAACGTTTTGAAACTCCAGCCTCGTGGACATTGCAGTATCCTAAGTTGGTATTCGAAGACTCTTGTGTTGTAAAGTATTTCTTATCTGTTATTCTTGGCAGCCTCGCACAGTTTTGGCGAGGCTTGTGCTTATCAAAGTTAATTAATTTGCAGCAGCCTTTTAACCAGGGATTCATAAAAATCATTAAGAGGTTTCTGTTCCCTTTGGTTCGTGTTTGTTTTATTGGAAAAGGGTTTGGGTCAGAACAATGAGTCAGAAAAGGTGCTTCACATTTTTATTTTTAGTCTCTAACCATCCATGGCCTTGGTTCTCTTTAAACATTGTTTAGTAATTGATCATTGGTGGCTCCGCATATCATGCAGAACCACAGGCTTTAAAAAGTGTGTGTGTGTGTGAATACAGCCATAGAAGTGTAGCTACATTCACCAAACCTTTCTCAAAAGTTGGGACTTTACCAGGGGACAAAAACAAGATGATGAAACCAGCAAATAAGTTGATGCATGTTATTATTACTGCTCGAACCAGTAAGATTTTTATTCCCCCTTTCCTCCAATTGCTCAAGGAAGCTACATGGGGAACTCCCTTTATTTTATTGCCATAACAACAACCCCGAAGAGGGTTAGTCTGAGTCACCAGGGCAAAATCACCTGCTCTTGGTGGATTTGAACCTGTCCTAGCCCAAAACCTTCATCACTATACCTGCTTTCTTCTGCTATAAATAAAAAGCTCTAGGCCTACACTGTAGAACAGGGGTCACCAAACTTGGCAACTTTAAGACTGGTGGACTTCAATTCCCAGAAATCTCCCAGCTGGCTGGAGAATTCTGGGAGTTGAAGTCCACCAGTCTTAAAGTTGCCAAGTTTGGGGACCTCTGCTGTAGAATTTTCAGGAATACAGCACAAGTGGTTTAAGTGGCAAATAATAGGTTTATTTGTAAGGATCACACCTCAAGCATTGTTTGGGGCATAGTTGATGTGCCCAACTTTTGATCTGGCTTTCCTTTGCAGCTGGAGAAATTGCATAAGATGGTGCGATAGCAGAAGGGCAAAAATACCTACTTCAATACACAGGCCTGCAATTGCCCGTGAGAATACCACTGCGTCATTTAGCAGCACAGTTCTGGAGGCCGGGAGGGGGGGGGGGGGGGAAAAACAATTGCAGAAAAATGCTGCATCATTGAGTGGCCTCATTTTGCAAATGAAAAAAAAAAAAACCATCGTAATAAGAATACAAGTAGCCCTCTGCAAACAGTGAAAAAGGGTGGTGGTGTAGGAGAAAACACAAAGCACCCAGGCTTCATGTTTTGAACTGAATATCATCCTTGGAGAACTTCAACTCTTACATAGTGGAACAGAAAACCATCTCTTTCTTACAACGTTTGCTTTGCCCAAGCAGGAGCAGGTAGAGGAAGAGGACTTGTGCCTGGAGGAGGAGTTGGCAGCCTAGTACTTAGTCCTGTTAATGGACTTGTGACTGGCATTGGAGGAATCCCAGGAGGTGGAGGTTAGTAATGCTACTGTATATGCCAACATTTAATACCAGCTACCCGTATTTCTCCAAAAAGAAAGTCGGGTCTTATTTTCTTTTGATCTCCCGAAAAAACAGCTAGGCTAGGGGCTAGGCTAGGGGTGGGATCCTACCATTTCGGTCCGGCTCTATAGAACCGGTAGCTCCGAAGAGCAGTTGACACCGAACCGGTTCGCTGGGACAAGGTTTTGGTCTGCTGTTTGGCCCACCTGCTGCCTGGGCTCTAGGCTGTCCTTTAGTGGCTGCATTTTCCTCCTCAGCTGCTTTGTATGGCACAGCTGAGTGCCGCTCGTCAGCTGGAGAAGGTAAATGCTTGCCGGAGCTGGTAGTGTGCACGCACATGCATGCGCTCCCTGAACCAGTTGTTATTCCGGTCAGATCCCACCCCTGATTCTAATTATTGACTCACCTCGCGGCAGTGGCACCGACAGCCCCTCCCGGCAGGACCCCACTGCTGGCCCACTTCTTCTGTGGCCGCTTGACCCCACTTGCACCCCATCGTTCCGGCCTCTGTTTCACCTTCAGATGCCTGCCGGAAGCTCTCTGCAGCCGCTAACAGAGCTCTGGATTGAATGGCTGCAAGCGGCCACAGAACAAGGTGAGGCATGTGTCGGGGTGTGCGAGGCCTGGTAAGTAGGGCAGCTCCACCACCCACCATCCCCACCCTAGCTTATCTTTTTACCTGTATGCTTCACCCCACTCCCTGCACCCTGGGGTGGGCAGGGTCTTAATTAGGGCTAATTTTGTGGCTTAATTTGATCTCATGCGCTCAAAAAGTGATAGGGCTTCTTTTCAAGGTGGGTTGTCTTTTTGGAGAAACACGGTATATTTATTTTATTATTCCCAGACAAATTAGTATTTCTTTGGGAACACCGCAGAATTTCTAATCAGTTCATAATGCAAGGCAACTAAGCTAAATCACTGAAATGCACTTACAAATTTAATTAACAATGGCAAGGAACAAAACAATGAGTTCCCCAGCAGCAGAAATACTTCCGGCGATAAGCAAACATTTGCCTACCCTCCTCAGAGCTAGCAGTGGAGGGTCAAGAAAGCCTTCAAGAGCAAAGAGTTCCACAACTGACCCCCCCCCCTCCAAGATTGTTTCGATTTTCCTGTTCAGAAATGCTGAAATGCAAACCCTATTCGGGTATTTGGCAAGCTGCATTGCACGTCAAAGCAGCGATATTCTGTATTACCTTTTGATTTTCAAATACTGCTGCAGGAAATCCAGGAAAGGGAGGGATTGTTTATAGCACTGTTAGTCCATTCAGCAATTTTAAAATGTACGGGCTTCAACCTCCAGAAATTCCCAGCCAGCAAGCCAGTTTGAAGTCCGCGTCTCTTAAGTGTTGTGGGAAATTAGAAACGCTGGTTTATAAGGAAAAAAATCGGGGATCCATCAGTGACAAAGATCCTGTTTTCAGCCTTTTTTCAGTGTTGTTATGAAATACATGCTCCGTGGTGTTTCAAAAGACCGGTGGATCTGCCTGACAAAACCAAACAAAATGAAATCCAAAGCAAAACAAAGCAAAATCAAACCAAGACAGGACAAAACAAAAGTCAAGACAAAAACATAGCCACCAGTCTGTTTAAAGTGGGACAGAGTTTTAGTGCCGATTCTGTCCCAAATGAATGCATTAAAAGTTCTCTGCTGCTTCTGCTGTGTTTTTACATAGCCACGCTTCCTACTGTTTTTACTACTTGGGAGGAAAAGAATATCAAGTTGCCTGCCCTAAAGCCATTGTGCATATTCCATAAGATGCTTCCAGATGCTGCCTTCTGCAGCTATTCCAAGCCAGCTTTGACTGATTATGTGCCATCAAGTTGGTATCAACTGTTAGCAACCACACAGATGTGGTTCTTCCAGATCTTCCAACAGTTCACTCAATCACCATTGTCAATGAGCAAAAATATAGTTATTGATATTATAGTAGGATAATTATAATTGTTACGTACTGATTATTGCACAAAATGTTTGTATCCAGTCGACACACTGTTTAAATGGAAGATGGATCTGTTGTTAAAAAATAAAATAAAAACTTATATTAAAAGAGAGAAATGCTGCTTAATGAGACATTAGAGGTCTGAACTTTGCTCCCATTCTGACCGCTTAATTCTTTTGTTCTTCTTTCTCCTAGTACCTGGGGCAGCTGCAGCAGCAAAAGCAGCTGCTAAAGCAGCCAAATATGGTGAGTTTGATCTGCATCTATCCTTACCCAAGCTAGCTTTTCTTGGGAAAAATAATGTTCTCTCTTCGAAGCCCATTTAACAAAAGGCTCTGTGCCTTTTCAGGATAAATGCCAAATTACCAAGATCAGTTATGGGTTCCTCTATTCCAGTGGTAGCCAACCAGTGGGCTGGGGACCACTGGTGGTCCGCAATAAAATTTTGATGGTCTGCAGAGAAATGTCACCCCCAAAGCACATACACCCCAAAGCAATTAATCCAGGCTGCGTGGGAACACAAGGCTGTGCCGCCCACATGGCCCATGGGAACACAAGGCTTGTGTCTCTTGCATTGCACACAACATGAAGTAGTGAGGGGAGGGGGGAAAGGGCGGAGGGGGGGACTTGCCCCACTTTGCCCCAAGTGCCTGGCCTGACTACCGGGCTGCTTCTTTCTGCTTTTTTTCTTTCTTCTGCTTTTGGCTGCACACAAGGAAAGCAGCAAAAGTCTTTCTTTCTCTCCCCCAAACTCCGCCAGAAATGAGTCTTTGGGACCCTGCAAGGCATCCTCCTCCAAGAGGCTGCGCCAATGCAACAGATCTCACAAAGACTCATTTCTGGTGGAGTTTGGGGGAGAGAAAGAAAGGCTTTTGCTGCTTCTGCTGCTTTCCTTGCATGAAGCCAAAAGTCTCTCTTTCTCTCTCTCTCCCCCTGAGAACGGAGCTGGAGACGGTATCCTGCAATCCCAAATAAACAATGATCGATCAGTAGGAAAACAGGGTGGGGAATTTTCCTGCAGTCTTTTGGGGGGATTTTCCCAGGGTCACTGGTCTGCGGGATATAAAATTATGAGTTTAGTGTTCCCTGAGGTCCAAAAGGTTGGCAACCCCTGCTCTATTCCACAGTGCCATTTCTGAGTTGGGCAAGGCAGAAATTAGGAACTTAGTTTGATACCCTATACCTTAAGGCTATTTCTTACATGGCTACGTGTGACTTCTGCGGTTCCCAGAACCATCTAAAAATTGCAACTGAATTATTACTTTTGGAAGTGACTGGCAGGGAACATTATTAATTGTAATGGTAATTAATTCATGTTATTTTATTGAAATTAAATGTCAATTTAATTTAAATTTTGTATGGAGTCACTCTCTTGTATATCTTGCCCTTGAATATTTTAGATTTGGGATAGCTGTATTACATCACTCAGAAAGTTTCTCGTTGATCAATATTTCATTGGCGGAGGAAAAGGTGGGAAAATCTGGTTTGCACAAACACCAAACCCACTGATAATGCCCATGTCAAGTGACAGCCTGTCTGAGTCAGAATGAAATGAGGCAAAGAAAACTTTCAGAAATATGATTGCATGAAAAGCACAGCTTTTTAACACAGTATCAGTATTCGTGTATGAATCAGTTACACAGAGGGATAAGGCACAAAGAAATTAAAAGCAAGAGCAAGGGAGATATACTGCCATTTTAGGATTTTTTAAAAAAATTATCCTTATTAAGCTGGGACCAACAGGAATAGAACACCTATGCCATACCAGATTGCCCGGGTTCAGGTGGACCCGTAGCTAACATTATGGCTGGTTCAGTGAACCATCAAATCCCACCCCTGGCTAGCTCCGCCCACCCCACCCCTTCCAGGAGTCTCCACGCAACCCATTTTGGATGCAAGGTAAGTGCAGGGCCCACATAGAGGCTTCGGGAGGCGGAAAAACGGGCATCCCGGAAATTTCAGAAGTCTGGAAACGGGCCCATTTCTGGCTTCCAGAGCCCAGGGAAGGCAGTTTTCACCATCCCAGAGGCTTGATGAAAGCCTCCAGAGCCTGGGGATGGTGAAAATGCCCCCCGCTACCACGGTGCAGGAGGCTGACTAGGCCACACCCATCATGACCACACCCACCCAGTAACCAGGCAGAGAACCCGTTGCTGAAACTTTTGAAGCCCACCCCTGTGTGAAACCAGGTGAAAGGACAGAATGGGAAATATTTGATCTTGTCTTTTTTCTTATTTAACACTGTCTGCACCTCAATTTAAAAATAAATAGATACAACTCATTATATGTGGTACAACAGGTCTCAGGCCCGGAGGTGGTGTCCTTCCTGGAGGTGGTGTTGTACCTGGAGGTGGCGTCCTTCCTGGAGGTGGCGTTGTGCCTGGAGGTGGTGTTGTGCCTGGAGGTGGCGTCCTTCCTGGAGGTGGCGTTGTGCCTGGAGGTGGCGTTGTGCCTGGAGGTGGTGTTGTGCCTGGAGGTGGCGTC
>NW_020769348.1:8487088-8506544 GCF_900518735.1 Pseudonaja textilis
GAGGTGGCGTTGTGCCTGGAGGTGGTGTTGTGCCTGGAGGTGGCGTCATCCCTGGGGGCAGACTTCCTGGTGCAGGTCTGTTCTTCCTTGAGTACAGGTTGTCCTCAACTTATAGCAATAGCATTTTGACTTATATACCTCTTCAGAGTGCTTTACTACCCTCTCTAAGAGGTTTAGAGAGTCAGCATATTGCCCCCAACATCCTGGGTCCTCATTTTACCAACCCTGAAAGTATGGAAGGCTGAGTCAACCTCGAGCCAGTCCAAATCAAACTGGTGGCAGTCGACAGAATTAGCCTGCAATATTGCATTCTAACCACTGCACCACCATGGTTCTGACCACAATTGGAGTTAGAATTTCAGTGATGCAGTTATTCAGTGAGTCATCATGTGACCAAACCTAAATTTAGGACCATTTTTATCATGGTTGTTAAATGAAGGACAAGGTCATTAAGCAAATGACAAGGTTTTTAAACCAATTTGGCTTCCCCAATTGACTCTGCTTGTCAGAAACTGGTTGAAAAGTTTACAGCAGGATCGTGTGATTGCAAGACTGCAACCATTGTAAATTAGAGTCAGTTGCCACATATCCAAGTTGTAATTATATGAATGCAGGGCTAGTGGGAAAGTCATAATTTTGAGAATGGGTTGTAAGTAACATTATCTTAGACGGTTCCAACTTTGAATCGTTGTTAAAAAATGGTTATAAATCAAGGACTACCTGTAATCCTCCGATTTTCCCGAGACAGGAGTAATTTCCTAGACATAGAGAATCAGCCCTGCTCACAATTTCCCATTTTGACAGGCAAAAATTATCTCTGGCAATGGGTTTCTGATGGGAATTATTTCCTCTTCTCTCACAGGCATTCCCATAATTGGAGGACAAGGAGGAGGCAAACCACCTAAATACGGTATCTCTGCAGAATTTTTTTAAAAAATGCTTGTAATTCATCACGTTAACTCCTCGAAATAGGTATAGACCGATATGACTATGGAAGGAAGAAAAAAATGAAAGAGAGAGAAAGAGTGTTCTGACCAAGGCTTCCTGAGACAGTAACAATCACACGCTGTTCCCCAAAACCTTTTGTTTGATTTCAACCACTGTTAAAATAAAATTCACAGCCCATAATGAGTCCCAAACAGTTTATGAATAGTCCAACAGAAGTCTGCCACAGTCTTTTGGGAGAATTGCTGATAAGCACCTACCTTCACCTGCCTTGAAATACTACCAACGTCTAATTGCCAATTAGCTGTACAAGGCCAAACAGAGCACAAAGTCAACATGGAGCTTCAGATTTTAAACCGACCAGAATGGTTCATGTCTCTTTGCTCCTCCTTTATGTCTTATGGGAGGTGCCAATCATCTCCAAGCCTTACTCCCAAGTCGCCCCTTTTGTCTTAACTGTTCTGGCAGCTTCTGGCAGCTCTGCGCACACTGGTTCCCCCTATTCCTCTGCCTCACTGATGTCAGATTCTGGAGGCCCCAGAATCCGCACATAACTCTCAGGTGGCCCTGGCTCCATCTCTGTGTTGGATGCACATCCCTCGTCCAAGTCTTCCCCAGACTCCAGGACTCACCCATGTTCCTCCCCACTGTCCAATTCTGCTGCCAGCTCTACAGGCCGCCAGTGGACCACAACAAAAAGAGAGAATGAGAGGGAGAGTACAAAATGAATCATCCCAGAGAAACAACCATTTGGGAGTGAGTGGCACATTTAACTACGAGAAGGCCAAGGAGCACAAAGGGCGAAAGGATGATGCAAAATAATTATTTTTTGTTTTGCTGTTACTTAGAACTAGATTAGAATAAAGTAATTTTTGGCTTATGCAATTTCTGCATACATTAACTGCATGGGGCTGATCCAAAATGGCACTTCTTATCCACTGACATATTCACCTGATACAGGCCCCACTGAAACAAATGGAAGCCACACCAGAGAACCCCTTCTGTTCCTGCCCAGCTTTTTGTTTTCTTATGTATCTGGAGGCAATTCTCATGACTCAAAAGGCCAAAGGCTTTACCTTCCCAAATAGTTGTTCTCCAATTTCTTGTACTGTCTCAGAATGACCATTAGGGCAGATTTTCTCATCGTTAAGCTGAATGGACTTCAACTCCCAGAATTCCCTGGCCAAGGCTCCCAGAGAATTCTGGGAGCTGAAGTCCACACAGTTTAAATTTCCAAGGTTAAGAAAAACTGCATTAGGGAAAGCAAACTGGACAAAACATCTCCTTGAGTGGAAAAATAAAATGGGAAAGTGGATGTAGAGGGAAGCTTCCAGTCTGCAGGGAGAGAAAAGAACTGCTATAGATTCACCATTGAAACTTGCTCCCTGTCTTTGACAGGTGTCCCAGGTACTGGCTTGGGTGGAACTGGTGTGGCAGGTAAGTTCAGAGTATGGAACTGCTGGAGCTGAGCTAGGTATATGGCTCCGTCTTTAGCTATAGGGGCTGGGCCTGGATTCTTCCTGACCGTGTTTCCTTTTCTCACACTCCAGAATATGCAGAGTTGTCTTGATATGTGAAAAGGATGCAACACGGTGATGTTTGGCAGGGTGTGATGAATGAAAGCACTTAGGCTCTATCACAGGGGTGTGAAACTCGCGTCGTCATGGTGGCATCACGTGACTATCAGAACTCTTTTCCCCTTTGCTAAACCAGGTGTGGGCGTGGCCAGCGCATGACACATCTGGCCCATGGGCTGCGAGTTTCACAACCCTGCTCTATCAGGTTCTGTTGTTATAAACTTGAAGAATGCTTTCTAGGCCCAGCTGAGCTGTCTGCCAGCTGATCTGCAAGGCCCAGTGTTATTCCCCAGGTTATTCCCCAAACTCTATCCTGGAAGTCTGTTCTTTAATTGGAGGAACCGATTCCCAAAGTAGAGGCAGAGCCAAATGTCTTGCTTTGGTACTTAAATGATCATCTTGAGCAGGGGTGGGATTCAACCAGTGTTACTACCAGTTCGGTGACTATGTTTTGCTGCGCACGCGTGTAAAAAAAACCTTAAGCTGTGCCGCCCAAACAGCTGAAAAGCGCTGCATGCAGGTGCGCAGCATTTGAAAAGCCACTTTTTTCCTGCTTCTTCAACCTCAGCTGTGCCGCGCAAAGCAGCTGAGGTTGAAAAAGCAGGAAATAAAGGACCGGTAGGAGCCCAGGCGGGCGGGTGGGCCAAACAGCATCAAACACAGAACCGGTTCAGTGTCTGCTGCTCTTCAGAGCTACCGGTTCTTTAGAACCAGGCAGTACCGGTAGCATCCCACCCCTGATCTTGAGTATTGATCACCTCCCTGACCTTGACTTCATCATTTCCCATTATTTGCAACATTTCTGTTTTGCACCATTAAGTTAACTATTGTTTCTTAGACTGCCCTGTAGCTCTTCTCAGATCATCTAGAATGGATCACCAAATCGATCCCATAGAACAGTGGGCCCAGTACTCTGCTATCTAAATTAGGATTAGCCAAGGCCAAAAGAGGCCTCTCTTAAGACACGCTTGCACTGCAGACTGGGTTTTAGGATGTTCAAAACTAGCAACAAGTGGGTAGGCCACATTCAGGATTTCTATAAGGCTTTGATAATTATCAGTTCACTTTTTTCAGTGCCGTTGTAACTTTGAACAGTCACTAATGAACTGTTGTAAGGCTAGGACTAGCTGTACTGACCTGAGAAGGCCTAACCTGGAACTCTTTGATATTTTGGACTACAACATTCCCATGTCTTTGTCATTGGCTTTGCTGGAAGAAATACATGGGAATTTAAATCCAAATCATCTGAAGGGTCAGGAAAATTTATGCCTTTTATAATATTTGTATTGTAGTCCTTTGTGGGCTTCTTCAATTCATATTAATCTTAAAAAATTTACATTCAGTTCTGGATTAATTCACCAAGATTTAAACTGAGTGTTTGGCAATTCTTCATATAGCTTAAATTCACAATCCCTTTTTACACACACACACAAAATAGCATCAATTCTCTGCAATCCTTCCTGGTTAGATGCAAGTGCAGTCAGTCCGAAAGACAAATATTCCATATTGCATTTCAACTAGATATATGGTTTGATTCTGATGGAGGTTTTCTTTTTTTCCTGCTTTTTTTTTTTGGAGGAGGAGGAGGATACGGAGTCCCTGGACTGGGCGTGCCTGGTTACGGAGCTGGTGCCGGAGCTGGAGGTCTGATCCCCAGTGGGCAAAGATGCATCTGATGGGATGCAGCGGGAGGGCAATTCAGGGTGGGAATTGTGGCCACATCTGCGTCATCCTGAAACTCAGTCGAATCCTTTCAAAATTGGAAATGTGAGGATGCACCTGTTCCAACTTGGTCCATCATTATAAATTAATTCATTAATTAATAATTTGTAGAAATATTCTATATCAGTGTTTCTCAACCTTAACAATTTTAAGATGCGCGGACTTCAACCCCAAGAATTCCCCAGCTAGCATGCCCTATATTTTAAACACTGCTATCAATTTTAGGGTCATTGTAAGCTTAGATCTATCCTTGACTGATCTTAAACTTTGCTCCTTGTAATGCAAAATAGAAAAATATTAGTTCGGGATGTAGGAAGGAAATCTGAATGACCATTAAGGGCTATAATTTTTCCCCCTTCATAATACCTTAACCCTCATGCACCCGTACAAACCAATTCAAAGGTTTTTTTTAAAAAAAAGTCCAGTTCTTCATGATTATATCCTTGCAGTTTTTTTAGTGTGATAAAATGGTTTTGCCACTGCCTTGTCTAGAGTTGCTTTTAAAAAAAAAATCCGGTCAAGTGAATAAATGTGGTATTAATAAGAAATTGCCATCCACATGCTGACCAGTTTTCTAAGATCAGCCAAGTCATAACTGGTTTTCAGCCAGCTAAAATAATTGGAGCAATACTATTAAGCAAATGAGGAAAGTATCTTTCTCCCTATCACCTTTCAGCCATAATCCACTCATAGGTAGAGCTCACCTCTGCCTCCAGCCTCAAGTGACAATATCTTTATTTATTTAACCTATTTCTATGACGCTACAATCCTAGGAGACTCTAGGAGGCTTAAATAGAACACATTCAGATTACAGACATCCAGGATAGAATAAAACAACTACAAACACAATAAAACTAAATACCAGAATAAGAGTTGGAAGGGATCTTGGAGGTGTTATAATCCAACCCCCTGCTCAAATTGGAGACTTTATACCAGTTGTTCCACTGATTAATCGTTTGAAATGTCAGGAAATTTCTCCTTATTTCTAGGTCATTCCCTCCTTGATTAATTTCTGTCCAATGCTTCTTGTTCTACTTCCAGCTGTTTTGGAGAATAAGCTGACCCCCTCTGCCTTGTGGCAACCCTTGAGATAATGGAACACTGTTGTCATGTTAATCACAGTCTTTTCCCCCCATTAAACTTGACATACCCAATTCCTTCATATGTTTTATCCTCCAAATAGCATAAATAGAAATAAAGATGGCAAAGTTTACATCAAGGGAAAGTTTTCTGAAACAATTCAGTTTTTAAAAGTTTCCAAAAGACCAATATACATAGAGCCAATCCACAAGGCTGGGACTGCCACAAAGAAGCAGCACTGCCTGCCTCTCCTATCTTCTCTCTCTGTCCCTCTCCCTCCCTCCCTCCCTCTCTCTCTCTCTCTCTCTCTGTCTCTCTCTCCCTCCCTCCCTCCCTCCTTCCTTCCCCCACCTTCCTCTCTCATACACACACACACAAAAGTCTCCTGAAAATGGGAGATCTGATTGGATGGGTCAATTCTGATGGGAGAAGGGGGTCCTTGAGGTACCCAGGCACCAAGCCGTAAAGGGATTTATAGGTCGCATTTTAAATTGGACCTGGAAACCAACTGGCAATCAATGCAAGGTCAGCAAAACCATTTGCTCCCAGTACTGAGAGTTTAAAAGGATTTGGACAACTGCGTTTTGGACCAGTTGTAGTTTCTGAATGCTCTCCAAAAACAGCCCCAAATAAAATACCTTATGGTAGTTAAACCAAATGGCCATGCGGGGAATGATTCTCCTTTCTCTCATTCTGTTGCCCAAGATTGCAGTATCCAGGGTGTAAACTCCTGAACCAGACAATAAGAAAATAGGGCTTCTACCAACAGGGGAGGAGGCATGGGGTACAGAAGAGAAAGGAGGGTCAGAGTTCAAGTGACTCCCAAATCTCCAAACAACAGAAAATGAAATATCCTCATAAATGACTTTCTTCTCATAGAAGTTGTCCATGTTCAAAGTTCACAAAAGATGTGAGGTTTTGCAAGAATAGCTCATTTTTATTTATCCTCACCCTACACTTCTATAACTGGATAAATCATTCTACTAGGCATGGATAGTTGGAAATGTACTTATTTTAAGTCAGCATTTCTCAACCTTAGCCACTTCAGAATGGGTAGACTTCAGTTCCCAGAATTCCCCAGTCAGGCAGGAATTCTGGCAGTTAAAGTCCACTCATCTTAAAACATGGTGGCTGGAGAATTCTGGGAGCCGAAGCCCACCCATCTTAAAGATTGCTGGCTGGGGGATTCTGGGAGTGGAAGTCCACCCATCTTAAAATTGTCACAGTTGAGAAACATTAAAGTTAATTTATTATTTCTGTGGATTCCAGTGCTGGTATTCTAATTGCTGTTGAGTCAAGAAAGGAAAAATACCATTCTTTCCTATTATTGAGCAAATTATTGAGTCTTTCCTTCCTACCAACTCTCAGCCATGGAGATAAAAAGACTGAGCCTCTTCAGAAACCCTGCAAACTCTTCCCACATTTGTTCCAACACAGTGGATTATCTTGTGTATTGTTTCCTTAAGGGCCAGCAAATTCCTGCACTTCTCTCTCTTTTTTCCTTTTAACTAGAAGGAGAAAAAAATATCCAAGTTTATATAAAATAATATGCCAGAGAGTGGAGAGAATAGTGAAACGGAACTCAAGAGTCAATGTTTTACCGAAAGATAGCATGTTAGATAGTGGGATCCGAAGCTTTGACAGGCCCACAGCTGCACTTGCATGATGTTGAGTGGGCTGGAAAAACTCCACAAAGATGACAGGGGGCACACTGGCTGGGTTTGCATGTGCTCATCTATAGCTTATCTTAACCACAATTTATTCAGCTAATCCAAGCTTTTGGAATCACACTAAACAACTGTAGCCTAAACTAACCCCATGGAAGGATAAAACCAGCCTACAAAGCTGAAACGCAGTCAGTCATAGCTTTCTGTAGGTTGTTAGAATACTGCTTTTGGTATTCTAACTGCAAAGGTCCTCTTTACACATGTGCATAATCATTGGCTGCCTCAGTCCTCCAATACTTCATTTAACTGTGTGGATCAAGTGTCCTCTGTGCTTGTCCTCTCAAAGTCTTTTTATGCTTTCTCCCAACCGTTCCCCTCTATTGCAGCAACTGGCACTGGCTTTGGATTATCTCCTATTTACCCAGGTATGTTGTCCAGGGAAAGCCTCAAGTCCTGGCAGACCCAATTGCAGGAAGGGGCTCTGGGCTGAATAATCTTTGTCTGGCCAGAGTAGCAAGCCTGTGTCCTGAAGGCAACAATTACTCAATGATGGTTTTCACCCAGTGTGTGTACTACTTCAATCTCATTATCTTTTGCTATTAACAGAGCAGTGCCCCTTCAAAATGCTTCCAGGAGTTATTAATAGAGAAAATAGACTGGCCCAGTCGATATAACACTCAAAGCATAATGGCCAGGTTTCTCGTAATCTATTAAACCTGGGTTAATGAAACAACTACTGTATTCATATCATGTTCTCTTAAACCCATGGCTAGTTCATCCCAGAGAATTGGCTACATCCCCTCAATTCATAGGGCCAGAAACTACTTCATTTTCATTGAGCACATGTTGCAATTTCTCCTTTTTTTTTTCTTGCTGTATGAACCAGCCATTTGCTTTTTCACACCATGGTTCAGCAAATGATGGCTTACTGCAATGCATGAATCCAGCCACTGACAAAGAAGTGTCTTAGATGGGCCCATTTCTCTGAGCAATTCTTAGCATAGTGGGAAAGGGGTGTGTGTGACTAAAAGGGGCAATGCTAACAAGATTTTCTCTCTCATTTAGGATTCACAGGTGGAGGTGTACCTGGCTATGGAGGTAAGAGCAGTACTTTAGGGGGAGGAAGGGGAGCAAAGGATTGTCCACAAGTTAACTGGTTATCCAGCTTTGAATGACCCTCCCTCTTTTTTTCTCTCTCTACACACAGGTAAACCTCCCAAGCCCTATGGAGGCCTGGGGGCACTCGGCTACAAAAGTAAGTGGCACCATAGTTTGGAAAGATAACTTGACTGAGAGCTACTGCTTCTTTTTATTTCCAAAACTGCCATGCTCAGAGATAGTCTGCCTCCAACAATTTGACCCTGAGTTGAAAGAAGAAGACTAATACTCAACATGCCCTTGACAGAATCTCCCAGTCAGAAACAAGATGTCAGGGCAGCTGATTGGCTGATCTGATTCTCGCAGGACGGATTTGGTGCTCCTGTCCAGTTAGCTGGAGAACGCCTGACCACCACCTGCAGCCTGTTCCCAAAACAGTAATGGTCATCTGAATCAGTGAAGGAAGTTGTTGGGGATCCTCAGTAGAGGTCCAGGAGTAGCTGGTGGGAGTTTGACCCTGCTTAGTTTCCAAGCCCAGAACAGATTCTACCAGGTACTATTCCATGACATAAAAGCTGTCTACTACAGGTTTCAATACCAAAATCTGAAACCCAAACTTCCTCTTTGTACCTAGTGGTTTTGCTATTTAAATTCCAGAATCATCAGTTAACTAAATCGCCTGGGTTGGGTTTGTACAAATCACACTAACCTACCTACACAACCAAGGACATTGATGTTATTAAAGCTGGATGCATGAAGTTCTTGGTGCTCTTAGCTTGGTCGGTTGCTTGGTTATGGCACTGATGAAGCTACTTAGTTGGGTAAGGAAATACCTGAAAACAAATAACCAAGTTCAGAGAGCACCAAGAATGCCACAGTTCAGCCTTGAGCTACAGATAATTTTTCTTCTATTGGAAGTCGAACGTGTCCAAATAAAAGAGCAAGGCCTTCAACAAACCCGGTTAAGAATGTTGCATCCACCCAAGCCGAGGTCAGAATCCCCAGGCCTGTTTCTGGATTGGCAAGTCTCCTTGGTCCCTATCAGCCACCTGCTGGACGGTTTGGTCATTCTGTCTTTCTCTCTCTCTCTCTTCTGATTTCAGGAGGAGTCGGCCGGAAGAGGAAGTAGCCCAGACCGACAGCCTACCATTCACCTCATGAACTTTGGTGCTACTGCCTGGTCTCGAATGTACCCTCACCCCAGCCCACCCCTGAGAAAAGCAGAGATTCCACCACCGCCGCTGCCAACACAGCCCCATGCCTTGCCACCCCCCCCCCGGCTGGCCCCCCTCCCTCTCACTGGTGCTACAACCATCCCACAGGGAGCGTCCCTGCCTTCAGCTCCCTGGGGCCCTTTGGTGCTGCAGCCTAGGAGGGCTGCTTTCAGAGGGGGCGGCCTGAGCACTTTAAACCCACTCCTGAGCCCTGCCCCCACAAGCGGGAGGGGGGGCCAGGAGCCGTCGGCCAGCTGGCCCTGCTTCTTCCCTGGTCTCTCTCTGGATCTAAGTGTGGGGGGGGAGGACACCCCTTGTTTTGCCGTGAGCCCCATGCCAGGCCATCCTTCCCTTCCCCCTGAACACACTGCCTCTGTTTGGAGGGGAGCAGTTCAGGCCAAGCTGTCAGTGCCAATGGGATTAGCCTTAATCCTGGAGCTTCTGCTGGCTGCCAGGCTCGGGTGGATTAGCACGGCCAGGCCACAGCATCCGTACCATCCCTAACGTGGACGCCGGCATGACATCGTCCAGCTCCCAATGAACGGGCTGGCCAGGGACCCCTGTACATGACCAGCCAACCTGCTCCACATCTTCCATGTTTAATCACTTCGATGTAACTGGGATGGGACACTTTTTATAAAGAAGAACAATAACTGCTTTCCAAAAAAAATAAAATAAATAAAACCTGACTAATAAATAATGTTTTAAAGGTAATCTCTCTCTCTCGTTGCTATTTTCAGTAAAGATATAGTAGTCCTTGACTTACATCCATTTGTCCAGGGACTGTTCAAAGTTACAACAGCACCCAAAAAAGCTACTTACAACCGGTCCTCTCACACTTGCAACCATAGCAGCATCTCCAGGGTCACGTGATCCAAATTGGGGTGCTGGACAACCTGCAGGTATTTACGAGGGTTGCAGCAGCCAACAGGTGGTTGCTGTGACTGCTATCTGCAGTCTTTCTAGCCAGCTTCCAACAAGCAAAGTCAATGGGGGAAGTTGGGCTCACTTAGTAACTGTGGCAAAAAAATGGTAGTAAAATCAGGGATTAACCAACACCTTGCTTAGCAATGGAAATTGGCCTCTGTGGTGGTGATCATATGGACTATCTGTATATTTTTCAACTGACTGACCTGATCAGATCTGGATCAAGTTTCCCAGGAGCCTCGATAGCAGGATAGCAATAGCACTTAGACTTATATACTGCTTCATAGTGCTTTCAGCCCCCTCAAAGTGGTTTACAGGTTTACTATTGTCCCCAACAATCTGGCTCCTCATTTTATCCACCTCGGAAGGATGGAAGGCTGAGTCAACCTTGAGCCTGGTGGGATTTGAACTGCCAAATTGCAGTAGGAGTAGCTTGCAGTACTGCACTCTAACCACTGTGCCACCGAGGCTCCTTGGGTGCAGTTGCTCCAGCAACTCTCAGGCTATGTTTTGTCCTTGGTCTTAAACAAAGCAAAAACCACCCATCTAATATTTATCATTTATAGTGGCTGATTTTATTTGATAATTCACATTCAAGAGTGTACGGTAGCTGGTTGTTGGAAGAAATCATTAGGGCAGAAAAGCGATTGTTAAATTATTTGTATCCCACCACTGGGACTTGCAATGGTCGCTAAGTGTGAAAAACGGTCTTAAGTTGCTTTTTTCACTGCCATTGTAACTTCAAACGGTCACTAAACAAACCGTTATAAGTTGTGGACTACCTGTATCTGAATACTTCTTATTAGAGTAAATTACTCTACATGTGTTAGAGCATGTTTAGCCGATTATCGAACAATGCATGTTCTGGGTTAGCAGAATGTACTGTGCCAAAACCTAACCAAAGAGACAGGATATAACAGAGCATTTTTTTGGCTCAGGTGTTGGGGCCAGAATGAGTTCATGCCTGCAGGATCATGATAAATGTCATTCCTTAATCACTATCAATGGTTGTATGCCAATTTTAACTGAAATTATTTCATTTTTGTATCTTGTTTATTGTACACCACCCCAGAATTGCGGTGTTCAAGTGTGGGGAGGCATATACATTTCTCAAATGAATAAATGTTAACATACATGCACACACTGAGCAAATATAGTCATTGTGTTTCCAGTAATCTTTCTTTTAATACAAATCCAGCCACGGCGGTGTCTCATGCCTGTCTTATCTTTGAACAAAGATTTTAAAAATAGCACAGATAAAGTACACATGTGAAGTGAAGGTGTTTATAATGACTAAGAGGCATTATAAGTAATTGGAACCACATGTTTTAGGGTAGCATATCTGATGGTGGGAACTGATAAGGTTTTTTTTGTCTTGTGGACTTTCTGGCTGGCCATGATTGGGAAGTACAGTAGAATGCTGGATTAGATAAGAATAAGACATGGTAAAAATGTATCAGGCTATCAAATGGATCCTCTATATATGAAGAGGCAGTATATAAAAATCGTGCTAAAGAAGAACCTTTCGAAATAAAACTTCAGACTAGCAGAATATTTAGAGCAATTGGGAATAGCACAGGCAGCAAGAGAGTGAAAGAAGACACTGCCAGTAAGAGAGGCATTCTGTCACAGTTGAGGAGGAGTTAATATATAACATGAGATGGAACAATCTATAGTTCATATCAGGGGCCCCCAAACTGGGTAACTTTAAGACTTGTGGATTTCAATTCCCAGAATTCCCCAGCCAGCATGGCTAGCTAGGGAATTCTGGGAGTTGAAGTCCACAAGTCTTAAAGTTGCCGAGTTTGGAGATCCCTGGTTTATATCATGAAAAAGAAAATAAACAGGTAGTCCTCGACTTACAACAGTTCACTTAGTGACTGTTCAGCGTTACAAAGGCACTGAAAAAAAAAGTGACTTCTGACTGTTTTTCACACTTACAACCCTTGCAGCATGTGATTAAAATTCAGATGCTTGGCAACCGGTTCATACTTATGACCTTTCCTGTTGACTCCAAGGTCATGGGATCCCCTTTTGTGACCTTCTGAGAAGCAAAGTCAATGGGGAAGCTGGATCCACTTAACAACCGGGTGACTAACTTGCCAATGGCAGTGGATTCAGTTAACAATGGTGGCAAGGAAGGTTGTAAAACGGGGCAAAGCTCAATTTAACGAATGTCTCACTTAACAACAGAAATGTTGGGCTCAATTGAGGTTGTAAGTTGAGGACTACCTGTACTTCTCTGCAAAAAAACTGTCTAGAAGAAAATTGCACTTAAATGCGTTAGGAGTCTGGTCATTTCCATGTCATTTCCTTTTCCAACTTAACCAAAAAGTGGTACATGAAAGGCATAGACTTTTGTAAGTTGCAGCTCACATCACTTATCGAATATCTGTGTCTTTTTGATGTCAGCAGTTATTAAGTTAAGGGGCCTCTGGTGCAGTGGTTAGAGTGGAGTATTGCAAGCTACTTCTGCTGCAACCAGCTGCCTACAATTTGGCAGTTCAAATCCCACCAGGCTCAAGGTTGACTCAGCCTTCCATCCTTCTGAAGTGGGTAAAATGAGGACCCGGGTTGTTGGGGGAAATAGGCTGACTCTGTAAACCGCTTAGAGAGGGCTGGAAAGCACTGGAAAGCAGTATATAAGCCTAAGTGCTATTGCTATTACACAAGTCACCCCAATCCACGTTGTACAACTGAGCAACCAGCATACTTTCAACTTACCACAATTTGATTAGCAACCATTCAAAGTGACGCAGGCACTGAAAAATGTGATTTGTACATGGTTCTTGCACTTATGACCACTGTAGTATCCCCACAGTCCCATGATCAAAATTTGGTAACCGGCATTTATTTTTGACAGCTGCAGAATTTACAACCTCCCCAGCCACGCTTCTGACGTGTAAAGTCAATGGGGGAAAGCCAGATTTACTTAATGACTACATAATACACCCGGCAACTGCAGAGGTTCACTTAACAACCATGGCCAAAAAAAAAAGGTCACAAAATTGGGTGCCACTCACATAACAAGAACCTTGCTTAACAACAGGTTCCAATTGTAGCCATAAGTTGAGTACTACCTGTACACAAGAAGGAAGAATCCATGCCACATCGGGTACAGAAAAGAATGTTTTTTTCTATTCCCAGATAAAGGAATTGTGAGTTGCTATATCGAGTATCGATTTCATTCTTCAGGGTTGTTTGACCTCAGAGGGCCGGGGGCATGGCCGGAAGAGGGGTGTGGCCATGGTGGGCATGACATGGGACTCATGTCGGGGGCACCTGTGGTGGCCAAGTGCTCAGGCAGGACCTCCCTGAGACCCTCACTCACTCTCATTTTCCTTCCTTCCTTCCTTCCCTTCCTTCCCACCACTTCCGAGGGCAAGCTGTTCCCTTGGTCGATTGTTCTCACTGTCAGAAAGTTTCTCCTTATTTCCAGGTTAAATCTCTCCTTGTTCAGTTTCCATCCATTATTCCTTGTGTTCTGTCTTTAATTACTGACTGAATATAAAGACAGGCCAAACTCTACAAAGGCTTCCATACAAAGTTTCTTTATTGGGTCACAAGGCCTTCTCAAGGTATAACTCACAGTTATGTTGAGATTCATCTTAATGTCCAAATCTTTGCATAGCTGACTTCATAGTGTAAAAGCATAGTGATGTTTCATCCCATAACAATGGAGCAAAGGGGTGAGACACCAGCACGCTGCTGGGGTCCAAGCAGGAGTAAAGGAAACTCCCCCAATCCAACCAAGGGTCAATTCAGTGACCAATCAGGATTACAGATGTGACCACATGACATGAACTACATTTCCCATGATGCATTAACTACATTTACCATGAGGCATTTCCTTAATGGGACAGCTCCCAATTCTAACTTAACTATCTCAATTCCCAATTACCTATATACTATCTGGACAGCATACCTTGTCTGGTCTACAGGCGCTTTAGAAAATAGCTTGACCCCCTTCCTCTCTGTGGCAGCCCCTCAAATATTGGAAGACCGCTATCATGTCTCCCCTGGTCCTTCTCTTCACTAGACTAGCCAAGCCCAGTTCCTGTAACCCTTCACCATGTTTTAGCCTCCATTCCCCTAATCAACCTTCCTTCCTTCCTTCCTTCCTTCCTTCCTTCCTTCCTTCCTTCCTTCCTTCCTTCCTTCCTTCCTTCTTTTTTCCTTCACTGCTCTCTTCCCATCTTCCCTTCTTTTTCTTTGTCTTTCCTCTTTCCCTTCCTCCTTTTCTGTCCCTTCTTGCATGCTCAAATGCAAAAGGGGAAACATTTGTTTTGTTTTTAGTTTGTTTTCCTAGCCTCCTGCCAGTGAAAATGGAGCCGGGGTGCACACGTCCCCTCCCTGAGCTCCGTTTTTGCTGGCAGAGGCACCGTGGGCCTGCTGTACGGCTTTCTGAATGTGTGTCATTTGAAAAGTGTTGGGTTCCCAGATGCAAGCATTTTACAACAGTAATACAGAGCACAAAAGATAAGATTCCTGAATTCAGACTTTTTCTGGATGTACATCAATTAACTGGAAGAACCAAACTGGCTGGGTTTGCACATGTTAAGCTGCAAAAAAAAAAAAAAACCTATCAAAAGTTTTCTTATTATGCAAGTAAAGTTGCTAAGCCTTTATTTGACACTAAACGAACTTTGTGAGCTCAGCCTATGTGTGGTTTAAATCTTTGAGGGTCCTGCTTCTTCGTAATTCTGGGATCATTTCCAGCTGGGTGTAGTTGGAACTTACTGTACTTACTTACTGTCCATAGCCACTCACTACACCACAAACTATGCAGGAAATTTAACTGCAGTTAATTCTAACAAATAAATAGGTAAAGGTTAAGGTTCCCCTCACTCATACGTGCTAGACGTTTCTGGCTCTAGGGGACAGTGCTCATCTCCGTTGCAAAACCGTAGAGCCAGCGCTGTCCGAAGACATCTCCATGGTCATGTGGCCGGCATGACTAAACGCCAAAGGCTCACAGAATGCTGTTACCTTCCCACCAAAGTGGTCCCTATTTTTCAACTTGCATTTTTACATGCTTTCGAACTGCTAGGTTGGCAGAAGCTGGGACACGTAACGGGAGCTCACTCCATTACGTGCAGCTAGGGATTCGAACTGCCGAGCTGCCAACCTTTCTGATCAACAAGCTCAGCGTCTTAGCCATGGAGCCACTGTGTCCCTGTAACAATACTGCCTAGCTAAGTCAAATCATATATAGGTAGTCCTTGACTTACAAGTGCAATTGAGCCCAAAATGTCCATTGTTCAGCAAGGCAGCTGTTAAGTGAGCTTTGTCCCAAATCACTGCAGTTATTAAATGAACCATGTGGTCATTAAGGAAATCTGGCTTCCCGCATTGAAATTTGCATGTCAGAAGCCAGCTGGGAAGGTTACAAATGGGGATCATGTGACCCCAGGTCAGTGCAGCTGTCATAATACACACCAGTTGCCAAGTATCCAAATTTAGATGATGTGACGGTGGGGATGCTACAATGTTCAAGTGTGAAAAATGGTCATAAGTCACTTTTGTCAATGTTGCAACTTCGGGCAGTTACTAAGCAAATGGTTGTAAGTCAAGGACTACCCGTGTTACAAATAAGCCTGCTGCGTGAATGGATGTCATGTATTTCCTTTAGTTTAACCCAGAGGTCTCCAACCTGGGCAACTTTAACCCTGGTGGACTTCAACTCCCAAAATTCCCCAGCCAGCAAAGCAAAGCAGGCTGGGGAATTCTGGGAGTTGAAGTCTGCCAGGCTTAAAGTTGCCAAGGTTAGGACAGAATAACAGAGTTGGAAGGGACCTTGGAGGTCTTCTAGTCCAACCCCCTGCCCAGGTTGGGGAACCCGGGTTTAACCTACGTGGAAGGATTGTTGGGGAGGCGCAAAGGGGAACACCGTGTTTTCCCACATTCCTTAGAGGGACACAGAAGCAATAAAATGGAATCCACTTACTATTAGTACAGATTACAGGTAATCCTCAATTCACGACCCTAATTGACCCCCCCAAAAAAAGATTCTGTTGCTGAGGGAAACATTTGTTAAGAGAATTTTGCTCCATTTCCCCACCTTTCTTGCCACAGTTGTTCAGTGGAACTGGCTTCCCCATTGATTTTGGCTTCTCAGAAGGTCACCAAAGAAGAATCACATGACCCCAAGGGACATAGTGACATCATCCATGTGAGTCGGTTGTCAAAGCATCCCAATTTTGATCTCGTCGTGACCATGGGGAAAGCCACAACGGTCACAAGTGCGCAAAAACAGCACAAGTCACTTTTTTTTTTCAGGGCCCTTGTAATGGTCACTAAATGAACTGTTGTTAAGTCGAGGACTATCTGTATTGGGGGGGAGGGAACAGAGTGGAAGTGATAACAGCTGGGGAAAAAAACATTTTCCCCCAAATTGCACACCTCCCCTACCCCAAGCCAGCACCAGAGTTGAAGAGTATGAAGAACAGTTACAGGAACTGGGCACACCCAGTCTAGTAAAGAGAAGGACCAGGGGAGACATGACAGCATTGTTCCAATATTTGAGGGGCTGCCACAGAGAGGAAGGGGTCAAGCTATTTTCTAAAGTGCCTGTAGGCCAGACAAGGAATAATGGATGGAAACTGAACAAGGAGAGATTTAACCTGGAAATAAGGAGAAACTTTCTGACAGTGAGAACAATCAACCAAGGGAACAGCTTGCTCTCGGAAGTTGTGGGAGCGCCATCACTTGAGACTTTCAAGAAGAGATTGGACTGCCATTTGTCAGAAATGGTGTAGGGTCTCCCGCTTGGGCAGGGGGTTGGACTAGATGACCTATAAGGTCCCTTCCAACTCTGATTATCTGTTATCTGGGTCTCCCCCCTTAAAGTACACTAACTTCAAACTTGGCAACTTGAAGACTTGTGGACTTCAATTCCCAGAATTCCTCCTCCAGTTATGCTACCTGGGGAATTCTGGGAGTTGAAGTCCACAAGTCTTCAAGTTGCCACGTTTGAGGACCGCTGGTCTATGGAGATTTTCAGTCATCCAGGTCGTGGTTGTCCCAAAAGTGCTTTTTCCCCGCCTTTTCTTCAAGAGGCAACTGGACTTTCTGGTTTTTCTTCGGAGACGTTTCGCTTTTCTTCCAAGAACTTGCCTTTTGTAGCTGGGATGAGCTCAATTTTCTCACCCCTTCGATCCCAACCCGTGTTTTTGTTTTAAATCTTCGAGAAGCGCTCCGCAGCCTCACTCGGCGGACTGATGCCCGGATCCATCCATCCTCCTCCTCCTCGTCACCCTCTTCCTCTTCCAAAGCCGAGCGCGGCACGTCGCCCCGAACGCCAATTGGCCGCAAGCCCGGGACATCGCTCCCCTGCCCTCCCACTCCCCCACGCTACGAGCTCCTGCAGCCGGCGAGCGGGGAGGGGCCAGGTCTCCAGGCATTGGCTCGCCTGGCGCTCTGCATTGGCTGGAAGAGAAGGGGAGGGGGGGAGGGACGGGGGGCTCGCTTGCTCGCTCGCTCGCTCTCCTCTTTAGACCCGCCTCCCTCTCCCTCCCTCCCCCCCCGCCCCATTTTCCCAGCGCTGCCTCGTAGTCGGCCCGGGTGAGTCTGCAGCCGGCGTAGCCCGCACGGCCGCACGCCCTGCCCCCCTCCGTTGCGCCGCCGGACCGGAGGTGGAGACGCCGCCGCCGCTGCTGCCGCCGCCGCCGCCGCCGCCGTGCTGCTACTGCTACTGCCTAACCGGGCCAGGCGGGGGCGGTTGCATGAGGTTGATGCTGCTGTGCTGCACTTGGAGGGACGAGCCCATGGGAGAGGACGAAGGTGGGTCGGGAGATTCCCCTGCGCCCTCCCTTCCCCTCAACCACCGGCCTGCTTCCCCGGGGTGGGGAGGGGGAGCGATCTCCCGCACCGCTGCAATCCTCCGCAGCTGACCTTGAGTCCCGCCGGGAACTGAGCTGCTTTGACCCTCGCTGGGGTAGCCGCAAGACGCGCGCGCGCGAGCAGGCATTCGCACGTGAAACTACTAGCAAGCTCTCGATGCGTTTCCCCCTCCTCCTCCTCCTCCTCCCTCCGCCCCGCGCTGTGCCTTGCGGGTTGGGAGGGGGAGGGGAGAGGGGGGACTTGGCAGGCCCATGACGGAGAGATGCCCTTGGCACGTCGAAAGGGGACCTTGACGCAATTCCCCCCCCCCCCCGCTTTCTTTTCTTCGCGTATCGCCTCCCCGCACTCGTTCCCCAAACTAGTTTTAGCGGTAAAACTAAAAATAAAAATTGTAGGGGGTCCCTCTGCGAGCAGGTATACCGAATGCGTTTTCTTCTCCCGTTCAGCTACGGAATTCCTACTTCGGATACTTTCCAACTCAAAAAAAGAAAAAAAGAAAGAAAGAAAAAGACAATTTATGGGGACGGAGGTGATAAAATATTAATCTATCCATTTCAACTCCCTCATCATCCCGTGGGTGCTGTCCAGGGTGCTGCCTGATCTGAGTCTTCCCGATGCCATTTCCCTCCCAAGAAAAAAATGACCCCTACTTTGCTAAAGGGCAGGAGGGGCAAAATCTTGAACGAGCCGGATTAAGGGCTCAATTCTCACCCCTCTTCTTTTACTGCATGTTTTCAGCAGGGTGCTTTAAGTGGTATTATAACTTTGGAAATAATTCTCCCCTTTTAGACATTTTTTTTTCTTGTACTGTGTCCTGTAACTTGTAGTGTGACATAAGAGCTGGTTTGAAATGGTATTGTTAATAAGATGCAGATCTACAGCAGGGTTGTTGTTTTTTTGTCTCCCTTCAGTCCTCCTTCATTCTTCCCATCCTTGTGACCCCATGCTAAAATAGAGGGCTTGGGGCAGGAATCGATGCCATTTGTATGAAGCAATGAGAGGTAACTCTGTACATGCTTCAGGGCACTTTTGCTCTTGGGGTGGAGGATTGGATCCACCACCAAAACTGGTTTGGAGGTTTTACTTCCCAGTTATGTGACTGACAAAGACAAGTAGAGATAGAGATCCCCTTGTTTCTTCATAGCTGTCCTTAACCTTCTCATGCTAGAGGGTGAAGTGGGGGATAATGCTGCTGTTACAGAAATGGAAAATCAATCATTTTTCACCAGACATTGATCCAAAAGTCAGAAAAGCACCTTCCGCACAAGGTTGTGGCCGTGAAACCCTTTGGGACTGGCGAAATTGACTTTTTTCCCCTGCTGGGCAATTGCTCTCTATATCTATCTATCTATCTATCTATCTATCTATCTATCTATCTATCTAT
>NW_020769348.1:8506554-8549373 GCF_900518735.1 Pseudonaja textilis
TATCTATCTATCTATCTATCTATCTATCTATCTATCTATCTATCTATCTATCTATCTATCTATGTATCTGTCTATCTATGTATCTGTCTATCTCTATATCCATCCATCCATCCAATATCGCATTTCACAGAACAAGCTATTAATGGATGGCTTACAACAAGTTACAACAAATTCTCCTCCTTTCTGTACTTTTCTTCTTAAAGGGAAGGCGGGGATAATGATGGCTCTGCTTTGGAGGAAAAAGACACCAAGAAGCTTGAAACTGCAGGCTCGGTTCACAGTTTTTGATGCATAAAACCCTTTGCATGTTCTCAGAGGCACTCTGCTTTACATTAGATTTCCATTCTATATTTTGGCAAGGACTGTCTCAAAAGAATTGAATGTTTAGGGACAACCCAAGAGTCTGGGAAGTTGAGAGAGAAAAAGGGCCAGCACTTGCATTTTTAAACTTTTAATAGCTAAGTCTGTTGCCAGAATCCAGAGTTTTACCGCTCCAGCTGAGTTGTCTCTCTAGGCTGCAGAAAATTACCTCTATTACCTCTTTTGTGTCCCCCAGGAAGTGACCTGCCAATATGTGCCAGTTGCAGCCACAGCATCTACGACGGTCAGTACTTGCAAGCCCTGAACGCCGATTGGCATGCCAGCTGTTTCAGGTAGGGGGGTTTTGGGGATGACTGCGGCCTGCAGGGTCTGGAGCAGGGGTGTTAAACTGGTGGCCCACGGGCTGGATGCGTCATGTACAGGCCATGACCACCCCAGATCCGCAAAGGCAAAAAACATTGTGATACGTTGTGATACATCACATGACACGATCGAGTTTGTCACCCGAGGTCTAGAGGGAAGGTTTTGCTGCAGAGGTTAACCTCTTTGGCTATGAGTCCAAAGCAAGGTGGGCACGTAGAGATCCACACTAATGTCAGAATTGCTCACCTGGATCATTCTATGACACCTAGAATGTGGTTGTGTAAAGAGAGAAAAAGCACCCTAATTGATAAGCGGCATGGGTCCTGGTCAGTTTTTTGAGTAATGGCAGTTCTTCTTTATTTGTCAGCTCTAAGAGTGCCAACTGATTTACAGGGAAGAGGGTGATCTCTCATTTTATTTTATTGGAAATAAGATTGAGCAGACAGATAACAGCTGGGCCAGATCCATCCAGTGAGGCAACCGATCAAAGACGAACCTGATTCCCCAGTAGTCAAGCAACTTAACTACTGTTATCACACCCTGAACCAAATAGGCTGGTTCACACAACATGCTAAACCACTAAGCAAGCAAGAAGCAGACGAGCAATTGTCCTGGTGTGCTCCCTATAAATTGGCCTAATATCTATTAAAGCCATTCTAAATCAATGATCACCATCATTTCTTATAGCAGCTTCTAGGTCTTACCATGGTGGGAACAGTGATCAGTTCTCTTGGGTTCATGATTGCTCAGTTATTTAGAATTACAGTCCCAACAATGTTTAATCCAACAGTTCTGACCCAACCCTGTTACCAGCAAGAAAATCTCAAACAAACGCAGCAACTCAAACCTTCTCAGTTTTAATCTACAGATAACTTCTTTGTAGATAAAAAATGACTTGCAGCCAATCAGTCCAACCAAAAAAGCCTTGACGGAATTCTTCAGATAAGCCGGAGTCTTCACACACAATGCTGAGTCCTTAGGACGTTTTTGCTTTCTGCAAAAGCAAAAACCTTTTGAAACCAGGCTTATATTCCCTGGAGGGAGGGGCCATTATGTTGCATCCTTACTCCCGAGTCGCCCGTGCTGCTCCAGCTGTTCTCTTCTATGAATCATCCTGCGCTCACGCACACTTGGCACAGGCTCCTCGGGAACCTCCTCATCACTGCTGTCAGCCCCCACAATCCCTGAAGGCAGCAGTCCACTCCCTGATGGTCCTGGCCCCTCATCAGTGTCATCGCTCTCCTCAGCCATCTGCACCTGCTGCCGGCTAACCACAACACCAACCTTTGATATATTTTAGCAGAAAAAGTGCAATTCTGCCTTTTTATGGGAAATAAGGGAAAGTATATTTATGACATTCTAGGTACCAGCCAATCAATGCTTTGCTGAAGCTGAACTGCATTTCAAACAAGCACAGCTGCTGCTCCAGGCCTTGTGCCTGGGAGAGAGATGCTTTCGTCATGTTAAACACTGGATTTTAAAGCCAGCATGTTAAAGGCTGTCCAGTTATATTCTATGTTCGAAACCTAACAAAATGATCCAGTACTTTTGGCCCTCGCTGGTATATCCTGGATGTTCCTTTGTTGGATGCAACTTACGCAAAAGGCACCTCAAATTATGGCATAAATATTAAACTTGCTAGGAAGAAGAGATGCCACAGACTAGAAATAACAAGCAGATAGTACTTGGGTTTGTGTTATGCAACTTTGCCAGCCATGCTGGCAGGCTTTTGCATTGCTCACCGCAATAACAGACATCCCATAGGGCCAGCTTGTGGAAGGGTGCCAATCAATTTGAATTAGAAAGTACCCTTGCTTTGAAAATCTCCTTAGTCTTGCAAGAAAATAACTTCCATGCACCATTGCTCCATCTGAACAAGGAGGTTAGAGTGCTTCCAGTTTTTGTAAGTGACTGGTGACATCTGCATGACATGTTTAACTGGTTATTTCAAAGTGTTGTGCAAATATTTCTGGATCAGAATCAAGCCCAGAATACCTTTGTATAACCTTGCCTTGTGTTGGGTTCACATTGTGCGAATGAAGAACAGAGAATTAATTAAGTAGAGCTATAAAATCTGGCTGACCACTAGATGACAGTAAAGGAAGTCTTTTTATTTGTTTGTTGCTTTCCAGTGCTTGTCTTCGTGCCAGCATCCCTGTTCTGATAGCCCTAAGCAGAATCTCCCTTTTGACCTTGGGACAGAGAAATGGAAGTTTAAAGCAGCCAGGGGAAAAAAAACAGGCTATTTTTTCAAGTTTCCTTACTTTTTCCTCCTAAGGGCAAAGGATTTCCCCCCACTCCCTTGTGCCATCCCCTATTAACTTCAGCCCTTATTTATCACTGTGGGAATTTTCTTTTTTGGTAGCTAAAAGAGATGTTGAGAGCTATAGCTGCACAGGAGCCTGGGATGCCAGCCAAGATGGCTGCTTCTTTATTGCATTGTGGAAGTTGCTGTTTCCATTCATCATCTGCCATTGGATCATCAGGTAGATCACTTTCCTGCAAGCAGAAGCAGATGCAGAAGCAGCAGGCTCAATCTGCTCTTTTCTGAATACGAAACCAGGTGGTTTTTGTTTTTTTTCCTGGTCGAGTATATTGTGCAAACCCGGCCTATTTGTTCACAGTCAATAACTCGTATGAATGCCCCCTCCAGAAAACTGACCAGGTTAAATGTGTTGGGTGAACATATAACTGAGTCACACAATAGAATCCCTTTTACTCAGAAGTATATCTTAGGTTTCGGTGGAATTGATTTTGCAGATATCCTCTATGAACTGAAATGTCTGTAGATCCTTTAGAGGAAGTGGCTAATTTGAAAGCAGGCGCTATGTTTTAAGTTGTGGAGATCTGAACCAGGAACACTTTTGCTTGCCTGTGGCATGTAAAATTAAATTAGGGAAAAGATATTCTCCATCGCAACCAAGGGGTAGTCCCTTTTAAATTCTGAACCCTTACATTACGTCTCCCTTTAACAAACCTTTCGAAATGGGCGTAAGATTTTGGATAATATCAAACAACAGAAGTTTTTTCCCCCAAAGGCTGGTGTGTGAAGTTCATTAGAATCAGTAGACTCCAAATGCAAGTAAACTGTATCACAGGTAGTGGAGATGGGTAGAAGAACCACCAATGAAGAAGGAGGCGTTTCTTCTCATCTTCTGCTCTCCTAGCAGAATGCAGTTCCATCTAGCAGTGCTGGCTGCTGTACGTAATTGGCAAACTCAAAGCTTTGGAGAAGAGCCTTCAGGCTTTAGGAATCCAATATTTAAGAAAGCACCTCTCCAGGAAAGACTAATCTCAACCCTGAAACTATAAGGGGGAGGGCTCCTCTCAGGGATCCAAGGTTGAGAGTGTTACGTTGGGATGCAGGGCATGGCCTTGATTGCTCTGGCTACCTTTGCAGGCCACACCAGGGCTGTCTCTCTCAACTTTTCAGCATGAAAGAAACCTCTGGCTTTTGGCTCTCATGTTCAAAATGTTCAGAACATCTACAGTTTAACTTTGTCTCTTGTCCCTTCAGTGCTCCATATGGCTTCATTGACACAATATCTTGACCTGCTTACTCAAGTCACTCATTTAGAGGGTGCACGTAGCCCAGTGAATCATAAAGTCTCATTGCTTGGGTTGCTAAAGCATATTAGCCCATCGTGGTAAAAACTAAACAAGGCGTTCGATCTCGAACAGATCCAATTAGCTAAGCATGTTTTCTGAACATAACTTAGTGATATCATTGGGATGGTTACCATGCGTTGCAAATGAAGTTCTCGTTTATTTTAGTCTTCTGTCTTGCCTTTTTATGTGGATTGTAACCTGCCATAAGATCTAGGCTATAAATATTTTTAAAAATTAGCTGTAGTTTCCTTGTTGGGGGGATGTGTGTGTGTGGCTGTAGACCCGAACTCTTCTACTGTTTCTTGATTCCTGCTTTCTGTTCTTGGTTTTGCATCCCCCACCCAATCACTCCTTCCTCTTTTCACATGGCTGGGGCTGAGCAACTACTAATAGCGATAGCAGCAGCTGGTTAGCACAAAGAGTTGGCTTGCCTGCTAGGCATTAGCTGGGGGACCTCCTGTGTCCTCTGGCTTGCCATTCTTTGCTTGTTCAGCACTAAGCTGAGTCCCAGAGTCCCAGGCTAATCTAGTTGAGGCCTGTCTCCTTTCTGTCATCTGGCTGGAAATAAAACAGCCACTCTCTCACACCCACACTCGGGAGAACGCAGCTCAAGGGAGGATGTGGGGGGGTGTATGGAGAAACTGAGCAAGTGCTGTGGATGGATAACATTATGTGTCAATGTGTTGTGGTGATATTCCCGTATCCCAGACCGCTGGTTTGGTGGTTGAAAAGGCACTGAGGAAGCCAACATGGTAGGGCTGTTGATTGATAGGCAAGCGTCCTGGGCTGGGTTGGGCAGTGTTCCATGGAGCTCGCATGGATTCAGCCGTGCATCTATCAGTGAGGTTCCAGCAGCCAGATTTTGACTGCTCCGCTGCATTGGAGGGTTGGCGCTCAGAGGAAAAGTTGTACAGAGAAGGCGTGCACACAAAGGAAGTTCTGTCCCACAGTGTGATTACAAGACAGCTTCCTCCTGGTAGTTAGATAGCAGAACGGACGCCTGAGTCACAGCAGTGGGTGCTAGATCAAGGGGACAACGCCACTGTATGTCACTCCCCTGCCTCTTTGAAGCAAGTGGACAATTGAAAGAGTTCAGGGGGTGCTGCAGAGTCTGGGCAGAGTCCAGAGCTCCTCTGGAGGCAAGGACCAAAATGCCCCTGGTCGCCCTTTAAGTGCCATCAGTGAGCAGGTGACAAGAAGGAAACTCGACCAACCATGCTGACCACCGTGCTAAAACGCAATCGCCTCCGGATGGCGAGAGCCAAGTAAGTTGCATTTGGCATTTGTACTTTCTGATAAATCTCTGAGTGGCTGAGTTCTATGAGCCAAAAAGTTTTAGCAGGTTCGGAAATCAGAGTGAATAAAGTAATTTCAGCAGGGTTTTTTTTTTCTTTCAAAGTAGGACAAAGCATGTCAGCAAAGAGCTGGGATGTGCAGCGGTTTTCAGTTCTGTTCTGATCATTTGTTATGACACTCCCAGTGCTCAATTAGATGCTTGGCAGATCAAAGAAGTTTTGCAGTTGATGATGAAGTTTTCAGCCCTCAACTGAAGGAAAGCAAAAGTTCACATCTGTGTGCAAGAGAAGGCCATATTTTATTACCCCCATAACGAAGGGAGGGCTGAATCTCTTGCGTCAACACTGCTTTGTATTATTTGCTTTGCGCTGTGAATAACTTTTTGCTCAAAAAGCACATTAATTAAATCTACAGTTCTCTGCCCCAAGGATTTTGCAAATTATGTTTGACAGTGAGCAAAATGGGAGGGTGGAAAAGATGAAAGGGTGGCAACAGCAAATGACTGCAATGCCCTGCACTTAATTTTAACTTCAGATACAGGCAAGGTTTAAAGAGCGAAGAAGAGAGCTTGATAGGAACCATGACTTTATTTGAAATAGGAGCCAGAAGACTCTTGCAAGCACAACATTCTCAGGTTGGCGATCATCTGTTCTCCATATCTTTCACAAAATGCATGAGTTGGTGCAGCCATGGTTTCTGGCATTGCTTATATATATATATATGGTATTCAGCTTTGTTCGGGTATTTTCCCATGTCTTTATAGTTGTGCTTTTAAAGTTGTAGCGACGTTTCGGCAGAATCTCATCTGCCATCATCAGGCTTGTGTATCGAGTTTGTCTTAGCCATGTGTGTTGATGAAGTGTGTGTGTTGTGTATGTAAGACAAACTCAATACCATACTTATAAATAGATCCTCTTGGTTAGATCCTTTTAACCTTAAGGTAAAGGCATCAGACTAGAAACAGGAGACCATGAGTTCTAGTTCTGCCTAAGGCATGAAAGTCTGCTGGATGACTTTAGGTCAGTCACTCTCTGTCAATCCAGTCTGCCTCACAGGGTTGTTGTGAGGAAAATAGGAGGAGAGAGGAGTATTAGCCAGGGTGGCATAGTGGTTAGAATGCAGTACTGCAGGCTACTTCTGCTGACTGCCAGCTGCCTGCAATTTGGCAGATTGAATCTCACCAGGCTCAAGATTGACTCAGCCTTGTATCCTTCCAAGGTGGGTAAAATGAGGACCCAAATTTTGGGGGGCAATAGGCTGACTCTGAAAACCACTTAGAGAGGGCTGTAAAAGCACTGTTGAGAGATATATAAGTCTAATTGCTATTGCTATTGCTATTGGGTATGTTCAACATCTTGAGTTATTACAGGATATAAAAAAAATCTAAATACTGTTCTCTGTCTTAATTCTAGTTAAGGCTGCAGTAATTATAGCAATAGCACTTAGACTTATATACCGCTTCATAGTGTTTTACAGCCCTCTCTAAGCGGTTTACAAAGTCTGCCTATTGCCCCAACAATCTGGGTCCTCATTTTTCTGACCTCAGAAGGATGGAAGGCCGAGTCAACCTTGAGCCGGCATATTATTCTTGATCTGACCTTGGATTTTCTTTCCCAAGAGCGGGAAGGGAGGCTGCCACCCAGAGAAGCAGAGCACATGGGTAGAGGAGAGGGCAGAGCCAGCAGCTGGCCTCCAGAGATAGTTGTGTGGCAGTATTTGTTGCTGAGGAGCAATGCAGGGAGAGTGTCTTGCCTTCCTTCCCTGTTTTTCAGATTTGGGACTCAGGATCAGGATCATTCTGTTGAACTGTTTGTTATATCCATGATAATTAGGAAAGCAAATGCAACTCCAAAAAGTACATACATTTTTACTGGGGGGAGCTGGGGAGGTGTTGTTGCATGAGTTGTACTTGTGGCCTTTTCTGGGGCTGTTGGGTAGAAAGAATGCCTTGGTTCAAGAGATAAACCTTCAGTTAGCACAATTTCCCGCAGACCTTTGGGGGGGTTTCCTTCATTAGAAATAGAATACTGGGCTCAAGCATTGAATGAAACAGTAAGGATGTGGTTCTGGTGTTGTTTCCTTGTGGTCTTGCAATTTCCTTCTGTGCTCATGCGAACTAGTCAGGATTGGGTAGTAGTTGTGCCTGCGCTTGACTACGGCTCTTAGGAAACCAAAGTTGGCTAACTGTGTCAGTAATCTATCCCATTGCTGTGTTTTCACACAGCACACTTAACCATTCAACAACTCAATGTTCAGAGGTTCTCACAATAAAGGACATGAACAATAAAAAACATAAGCAGATAAAGGAGGCTTATGCAGTACGCTAAGGCTCCTCCTCATAGTAATAAGTAAAATATACAATAAACCTGCAAAATAAACGTAAATATGCAGCTTTCTCCCTGAGAGCTCTTGAGGCCATTCCAACCTTTTTTTCCATCCAATGTCAATGGAAACATTTCAATGGGGAAAACATTCCATTGAAGCTCTTCCAATCCTGCCCCCATCCAGTCAGAATTAACCCCTCCATAGCCCCCACCCTCCCGCCAGAACTGATGAAGCTTCTTGGAGGAAAAGCAAAACTTCTTCTTCTTCTTCCTCAAGGGAAAAAACCCCCCAGTCCAGTTGCATTTTGAAAAAGCACCTTTGATACACTAAACCTCTTCGTGTGGTATGCAAATGTAAGTTTCTAGTCTTTGTTTGGCCGCTTAAGGGTGTTGTGGAAACACATCCAACATACAGGCTAGATCTTCTCTGTAAGGGAGTTCTCTCTCTTCAAATCCTCCCCCCTCCATTTTTTTTAAAATTACTCCACCAGGGTCTGTGCTGTCCTTACTGACAAAGACGGTAGTCCTGCCAAATACTAAGGAAGCAGCGTGCATGCTTGAGAGGATAGCAGACGTGCAAGGGTTAAACCAGCGAGCTTCTGGATTGGTTAGTCGTCTTCTCTCTAGAGTTTGGGAAGTTCTGCAAGGGTGATGTAATGGGGTGGCCCCCGAGTGATGTCATTGCCACTTGGCATTCCCCTCCTGCTTCCAGAAAGGTGGGTGGGCAGGAAAGGAGGAGGGGAGCGAGTAGCAGATGAAAGCACTCTGCGGATGAGTATCTTTGGATAGCTTTAGGCTGAGCTAAAATGTTTAGTGATTTAGGAGGAGGTCTTCCACATTTCAGTCTTGTGGTTTCCCTCCACCCCTACTGCTGACGCAGAGTTAGAGGAGGACATTTTGCTGCTGCTCAAGGAAGCCTCATAAAGAAAGTAGCATTATGGTTGTGAGAGGCTGACTGTGATCCGTCTAAAAGTGCGCACTTCCAGGATAGGTTTCTTGCACACCACCTTTTAGTCTGCATGTTACTTCAGACCCTCTCTAAGCCATCCTGTCTAGCCCAGATTTCCAGGCTACTGTAATGGCTATGCTGTAATCATTCCAGGTACAGCTACTTAAATCCTAAAACCTTTTGGTACTTTATCCAAGCCAGGATGCAAGCTGATCCATAGAGATCCTAGAACAGGGGTCTTGAGCCTTGGCAACTTTAAAACTTGTGGACTTCCACTCCCAGAATTCCTCAGCCAGCAAAGTGGGAGTTGAAGTCCACAAGTCTTAAGGTTGCTAAGGTTGGAGACCCCTGGCCTAGAGCGCTTCCCTTGTATGAAACATCCTAGGGTCCTTCTTAATGGAGCTGTGATCACAGGGAGCAACAATTACACGTACCAGCTAAGTTTCATATTCTTTTGCCCGCATCAATCAGTTCTACTCATCCTTTCATTGTCTCATCTCTCTCTCTCTCTCTCTCTCTGAAACCCAGCATCTTTGTTTATATTTATGCTACACTGTAAATGCAATGCTTCCGGCTTGAACTTGCCCCAAAATAATATTGTAAATTCATTTTGGATTGTACGAAAAGAATGGAATGATTGAGTTAATGTCTGAATAGCAAGATTTTTAGGTCTATATTCTTTGCAGGGTCCGAATATACATTTTCACACAATGCAGAATGCTTCTGAGACCAGCTTAGCTGGGAAAATGCACAGCGGTACCTGAGCAAGAGATCTAGGCAAATCACAACTCCCTGGGTGCCTGCTAGATTACCAGGTTCTGCATTTGGATTGCAGTTAAAAGCAGAGTCAGTCAGAAGAGAGCTGGAAGGGACCTTGGAGATCTTCTAGTCCAACCCTCTGCTCAAGCAGGAGTCCCTATACCATTTCAGACAAGTGACTGTCCAATCTCTTCTTAAAAACCTCCAGTGATGAAGCACCTACAACTACCGAAGGCAAGCTGTTCCACTGGTTCATTGTCCTCACTGTTACGAAGTTTCTCCTTAATTCCAGGTTGCTTCTCTCCTTGATTACTTTCCTTCCATTGTTTCTTGTTTTGCCTTCTGGTGCTTTGGAAAATAAGTTGATCCCAGGGGTAGGATTCAAATTTTTAACAACCAGTTCTGTGGGCATGGCTTAGGTGGTGGGCATGGCTTGGTGGGCATGCGATTGCGTGGACATGGCTTGGTGGTCATGATATTGGCTGGGCGTGGCCAACTCAATATCACTCACATCGAGGCATGCATCTCCTCGCCTTGCCTCTCATGACTGCAACAGTCGTAAGTGTGAAAAATGGTCATAAGTCACTTTTTTCAGTGCCATTGTAACTTTGAGTGGTCACTCCACACAAGCAAAGTACCAGCAAAGGAGGGGGGAAAAACTCCAGAGAAGTTCCTGAGACAGGAAGTCTAGTCCTGCCAAGAATGTTATAAGGGTTAACGGAGAGGCAGTTTCTGTAAGCAACACCAGAATGTTTCCTTCCTGCCTTCCTTACAGGATTAGGCCAGTAATTTCTTCTAATAACCGGTTCTCCGAACTGCTTAGAATATTTACAACCGGTTCTAGCGAATAGGTGTGAACTGGTAGAATCCCACCCCTGGTTGACACCCCTCCCTCTTTCTTTGTGACAGCCTCTTAAACACTGGAATATTGCTATCATGTCCGCCCCCCCATCCTTCTTTTCTCTAGACCGGCCATATCCAATTCCTCCAAGGTTTCGACACAACAAGCCTTGTGGCGTAAGGTAAACCTTGTCCCTTGAGACTGTCATTACAGCTGGCTACCTGGAGTGCACAGGAAGGAAGGGGAGGAGCAATTGGTTAGAAGCAATGCTTCTAATGTGGCAGCAGAAAAGATGGAGCAGGCCTTCAAATCAATGCAGAGCAGCGGGTACCCTTGCCCAGAAGCATGCAAGCTATTTTAATCGGCCAGCAGGCAAATGTGGGAAGCAGACTGAGACAAGGGGGATCCTGCCTGGTCCTGGAGATGTGCCTAGAAATGGGGAAACAAGGCAAGAGAGGGAGTCCGCAAACCCAGCCAGCTGCTCCTTCAGATGGGGCTAATGAGAAGGATTCCCTTCTTCCTCTAGAGATGTCTAGGAAACTCATTTTAAACCTTGGGATTTGCCAACCGTGGGTTGGAGGTACTTAAGTGTTTGTCTGGCAGATTTTCATTGAATCTTGAATTTAAGCTTATAAACGGACTTTCTTCCTATGTTCAGTAGATGATGGTCTAAGATTTTATAAGGAGGCATGCATTTATTGGGAAGGGAACCCCATTGAAAACCGGTGCTTGCTTACAAGCAAGGTTTTCGGGATTTACGTTTTTAGTTGTTACATTTTTTAATCAGATCATTGCAAGTGCCATTTTTGCAGAGCAGGTATGAGTTAAACCATTAGAGCACCCAGCTTGCTTGCTGGGGGATCTCTGGGACTTGACAGCCACATATAGTATACTAGTTCGATACTTGTGCTTCGCTACAAAACTATGTGGTTGGCTTAGTTTGGGGGGAGGAAAATAAGGGGGTGGGTGGGATTCTACCAGCATCCATCAGTATTCATCTGGCTAGCGTCCTGTCAGTGGGTAAGAGAGTTGAGGGTTGTTTGGAAACTGAAACAGTATTTGCTCTGTGAGCAAGAAGGAGACAGCGAGGAGCCTGCGTATGGCTTAGCTCAACTGTTCTGTACTAAAGCTGGTTGCTGCTGTGAAACTGAAACTGAAACTCTTCTCCTCTGCTTGTGTTTTGCATTTGGAACAGATTTCTTTTTAGGCGGGAAGGGGGAGTAGGATTCCTTAGCATCAGAGCGTGTTAATAATAATAATATAGGAAATACCGATGCTCTGATGGGCATTTCGAAAAATCCTTTCTTACTGAGTACCTAAGAAGCCAAGAGGAACATACGTGCCAAATTTCAAGTTTGTAGGCTTTACAGTTCTGGAGATTTTGTGTTGATGCGTGAGTGGTATTTCGCTTTTTTATATATATAGATTATAGTTGCTGAGGTTGAGTAACACTGCAAAGAAGTAGAAAAGCAAGGCATTATGCCTCAATATTGCCAAACAAAGCATGAAGGCAAACATTTGCTTCAAAAGAAATGCATGCACCAAAGATCTTTGGAAACAGCAGTGCATCATCTCTCTTGATGTGGCACAGTGCTGCCACATTCAGGGCAGCAGCACCAGAAACTATCTAAGTATCTAAAGCAGGGATCCCCAATACCCGGGCCATGACCCAGTACCAGGCTGTGGCCTGTTGATATGCATTTATGCATGTGTTCAGATACTGTGGAAGCAGCGGGTGAATGTCCACACAGCAGCTCCATTTGTGCGCAGAATCATACCCTCTCCCCACCTCCCACCAGGCCACAAAGCCGGAAAAGTTGGGGAACCACTCATCTAAAAAGGAAGATCTTTTTCAGGGAACAGGCCTAACTTTTGAGTCTGCCCAGAAAAAAATGTTACTTGAGCATATTATAGAAAAAGCAGGAAATGAACACATGAACATCCTAAATTCAAAAATGAAATCCAATGGCAATCAGTGCAAGAAAATAGAAATGATTATTCCAGTGAAAGCATTAAACTTCTTCAGAAAATTGAGAGGCGAAATCCTAAAATATTTGGTGGGATTCAATTTTTTTTACTACCGGTTCTGTGGAGGTGGCTTGGTGGGCGTGGCAGGGGAAAGATACTGTAAAATCCCCATTCCCTCCCCACCCCACTAACCTGCTTTCCAGCTCCATTCTCCTGTGCAGGGCAACAAAAGAAGACCCAGCCAATCAGCTGGGACTCGGGAGGCAGAGAATAGGTGGGGGTGGGGCTAGTCAGAGGTGGTATTTGCCGGTTCTCCAAACCACTCAAAATTTCTGTTACCGGTTCTCCAGAACTGGTCAGAACCTGCTGGATACCACCTTTGGAGAGGGAGTTAAAAAAGAAAAGCCAGAAGGATGGCCACGATTGTGCAACCGAACACATGCATAAATGCGTACAAAGGGCCAGAGCTTTAATTGCAGGTCACAATCGACACCTTGACTTTTTCGACAGCTCTCCTGTGGATGCCTTTGAGGAAGTTAATAACACCGGAAATTACTAAGGGTATCCTTGATTTACGACCATAATTCAGCCTGGAATTACAATCACTAGTCATGTCAGATCCTTAAGTGGGTCATCAAACGACCATGCTTGATTTTATGACTTTTCTTTTTGCAGTGGTGCTAAAGCAAAGATTGTGGTCGTTAAGCCAATACTGCAGTCATTAAGTGAAACCATTCCCTGCAACCAACATTCTTTGCTGGAATGCAAAACTGGAAGCAAATGTCAGCTATTGGTGAAAACATTATAAATCACGGTCACAAGACTACGGGACAGCCATAAATGCAGGCCAGCTGCTGAGCACCTGTGGAAGAGCTTGGTCCTCCTTTGAACTTCGAATCCAGGTCATGTCCCTTTTGGGGGTATATTGTAACTTTGAACGGTGACTAAGTGACCCGTCGTAAGTCAAGGACTACCAGTAAAATAAGAATTAAGCATTAAATTGAAACCCTTGGCAATTAAATACCACTTTAATTATTTAAAGTTCTTTACAAGAGATAACAAGGAAATCCATTCCTTAGTTCCGCATGCTGTATGTTGCATAGAAAGGGTGGACCTCGTATCACTGCTAGATGATCTTGAAGTATCTGTGAGACACTCACCTGTGACCCCTGTTAATGGGTGTGTGGATGTTGTTGTAAAAACTGTTAATCTTTCAAGTGATGGTGCATCACTTTGCTGCCTTACGTGGGAAATTGGTTAAAGGGAAGTGACATTATATAGATATATATATACTGTCAGAGGTCTGTTTGTGATGGGTGTATTTCTTGGAACCACGACACTTACCTCCTTTTTCTCATGAAATACCGATGGGGTTAGATAATGTATTTCTTTTCACTTCTCACCTCCTTTTTCTCATGACATACTGACAGGTTAGAAAGAGTCAGTGAGGTCAAGCCTGTGAAAGCCCTTGAAAGCTTACTGAATTTCTGGTTTAATCCTATGGAATTTGCATTCCAGAATGAGATAAGCCTGGTTGTTAGAAAACAGAAAGCCAAATGAATGGGCCCGTGGAAGAATTAAAAATTGAAACAAAGAGAAAGGAGCTTTATATATTTCCATTAGATATTTGAATGTAACTTTTTGTTTTTTGCTCTGGGTACAGAGGTGGTATTCAGCAAGTTCAGACCAGTTCTGGAGAACTGATAGCGGACATTTTGAGTAGTTTGGAAAACTGGCAAATACTACCTCTGACTGGCCCCACCCCCATCTATTGTCTGCCTCCCAAGTCTCGGGAGGGAGAAAAACGGGCCTCCCGGAGGCTCCAGAAAAGCTCCAGAGCCCAGGTAGGAGGGAAACAGGCCTTCTGGAGGCTCAATTTCCTTGGTCTGAAATGCTGGGTTGAAGAAATTACAATAGACGTGCGTACCCTATTATTCTGAATCAAAACCAAAGGCATCTTACCAGAATAACAGACTTGGAAGGGACCTTGGAGGTCTTCTAATCTAACCTCCAACTCAAGCAGGAGACTCTATACCATTTGTAACTAGCAGATAATCAGAGTTGGAAGGGACCTTATAGGTCATCTAGTCCAACCCCCCTCACAAGCGGGAGACCCTACACATTTCTGACAAATGACAAAATCTCAGACAAGTGGTTGTCCAATCTCTTCTTAAAAACCTCCAGTAATGGAGCACTTCACCACCAACTCCCCAACTGGCAACATCCATATAATACACTTAACCAATTCAAATATAATCCCAGCAGATGCATTCATACAAGATGGTTTGACTTGATTAATGTTAACCTTGGTGGCTTTTTTGTGGCTTAGTGTGTTGGGGACTCCCAGCCATTTGGTTCATTTAGGATTCAGTTTACTCTAAATGAGTCAATAAATAAGTTGTGTGAATCCAGCCATTAGAGACTCCTAGACACCGTCATCAAAATTCAGTGAGTAAATCGTAATGTACCAGCATACTTTTCAGGGGAGGCTAAATCAAATCAAAGGCATAATGTACCTATTTTATTCACCTCTCAAACTTGGAGGGGTGGAGGGGCGTGAAGGAAATACCATTGTGACACCATTGGTTCTTACTGTAACTTCTGTGTTGAAAACTATTTTTTAATAAAAGCCAGGCTTTTAAAGATAAAAATGATATGCACCTCTTTGCAAGCCACAGTCACTGGTTTCCTACATTATGCTGAGCCAAAATGAAGCAAACCACATTAAAGGGACCGATGAGGCCTCAGATCTACCCTCTTGGCTCTTTGGAAACTGCTGTTGGAAGCAGGAAATATTGGGGGGCGGGGGGGGGGGTGAGAGAGAAGAAAGAGGTTCTAGTCTGTCATTTGATTCCAGAGCTTAAACAGAGAATTGAAGGACAAAGGAGACGAAGCTGAGAGCAGCAGTACGAAAGATATTTGAGAACTTTCCTCTTATTTCCAGCTCCATTTCAAATTAAACATAAAGTTAAGGGTTGGGGGAAAAATACAGTCAAGGAGATGATGCCTTCAAATGGCCTAAAAGCAGAGGAATTTTTCACCTGGAAATTCAGAAGCAAGTGCAGTGGTACCTCGGTAATCGTCATTAATTAGTTCCGGGAGGCACGATGAGTACCAAAAACAGTGAGTGCCAAACAAATTTTGCCCATAAGGAACAATGCAAATAAATTTAATGCGTTCCCAAACCAAAGACAACACACATTTTAAGGCAATATGTAAAAAGATGGGGTTGTATATCATTACATGAGAAATAAACCCAAGAATTAATAAATACTTAGGTTAAATAAAATAAAAAAGCTTCGTTTTTTTACTGATGAGGGAGGGGAGCGCAAAAGTGCACAAAATGGTCACAGAAGCAAAGATATGCACATGGCAAGGGGACACGAAGGGGTCACAGAAGCAAAGATATACACATGGAAAGATCTACTGCATGACTAACGTGTCCCTCTTTGTTTCTGTGGAAAAAGTAGCGAGTCACGAGGCAAACCAAAACCGGCTAGTTCTAATTTGCTCATTGAGTACCAAACAAATGATGAGTACCAGGACAAAATTTTCTCAGCAAAATGAATTGAGTACTTAATTGGACGAGTCTCAAAACAGTTGAGTACCAAGGTACCGTTGTACACTTTTTCTCCCTGTCACTGTGCCAAAGGGCAAGTAATAATTGGTTGGGTTTTGTGGTTAAATTGCTACAGCTTGCTTATTTATTTATTTAGTCAACTGCTTACAAGATAATAGGTATAAGTAAAAACATACAGTAGTTACGCATACATGGATACATATAAGAAAAATAAAAGAAACAATAGGACAGGGACAATAGGCACCTTGGTGCGCTTTTGCACGCCCCCTACAGACCTCTTAGGAAAGGGGTGAGGTCAATAGTAGACAGTCTAAGGTTAAAGTTTTTGGGGTTTGAGGAAGAAACCACAGAGTCAGGTAGAGTATTCCAGACATTGACCACTCTGTTTAACTTTTTAATTATTTAATTTTTAATTAATTAATGTTTTTATACTGATGCTTTCCTATGTCATATATGTGGGGGTGGGTGGGTGTATAGGTGTAAATGGTTATCTTTTGAGAGCTGAATGCAGCAAAATTTCATTTTAATGTATGCTGATTAGTGTACATTTAAAATGACAATAAAGTATTATTCTATTGTATTCTTTAATTGGTGCACTGGTTTAGCGGAACCAGGAAACTAATGGGATTTCCAAAAAAATGTGAGAAGAGAGCTAAGTCCTTGCATATTTTCAGGAGCCACTTTGCATCTGGTCAGTCATTACAACAATTCTTTTTTAAAAAAATAATACATTTCATATTATCTGATGCTATTGGCATTGCCAGAAGGGTACTTACCTTGCAGTTTGAATGTAATTGATTAGCTGCAGATTCTAAAAGGCAGCTGATTCATCAGCCACAACATCTGTCAGTTCACTGAGAGTGTTTAGCGACCAGATAATATGCTTGCAGTTAATTATAAATCATGGTAATAGACAAAATCCATTTTGGAACAAAATGGTTGTGTCCGAACAACACACTTTGCCCAGCAAATAACATTTCCACACAATATCTTTAGCTGTAGCCTAATAGGGTAAATTCACGACCGGCATGAATGATCAGAGTTTCAAGGATCTAATTAAAATAATCAACACTTAGATGCATTTGTAATATTATTTGAAGAAATAATTATTGAGTATTTCTCAGTATCAGCAACTTTACAATGTGTGGGCTTCAAGTCCCAGAATTCCCCAGCTAGATGTTTGTAAATTAGCCAAAATTCAATGAAATATGCAACTATGCAAAGTGACCCATACATCGGAGGTGGGGACAACGGGACACAGAAACTAATAGTCTAAAGCCTAAAGTAGATTTCACCTAATGAATGAAGCCAAATATAAATGTCCCAGGAAAATGTTACAGGATCCTATCAGGATCGGTCACTGGGACCAGAGATTTTGTCTTCCGAGCTTTTGTGTTGAAGCCCATCTTTAGGGATTTTCTCTCCATCAGAGAGTGTGCTGTATCTGTGCCTGTTATTTATGTGGTACCTGTTGTATGTGACTTTTTAGATGTTCATTGGGGAGTGTTGATGGCTGGCTATTAAGTTATTGGCTGTCATTTGCTTGTGCTACCCAGTTCTTGCTTCTAAGTACTTGATAAGCTGGTGGCAAATCAGCATTCCTGTTGACTGATGTGGGGCCTATTTCTCAGACTTCAAACATTTCACTTCTCATTGAAGAAGCTTCTTCAGTCTGAACTGAAGAAGCTTCTTGGATGAGAAATGAAAGGTCTTCAAGGAAAAACAAAGGAAGTCCAGTTGCCTTTTGAAAAAGTATCTTGGGAATCCAGCTGGTTTAGAAAAAATAATGGAGTGGGAAGCTAAGGACCACAATATGTCCCAGGTTATCACAGGTAAAACAAAACAGAACAATATTTATTATGGTCCTAGACCAGCATATGTTCCCTAAGTAGTTTGGTGCCCGTGAACCACAGTGCCACTTTCTGGCCCAAAGATTCCTAGGAGTTATATGAATGGGTGCAATGGTTCAACGGAGTGGACAAGATGGCTTCTTTTGCTGTTTTGGAAGAGATTCTGGATGTGACCTTAATCCTACTTCATGATACAGAACTTGTTGCAGCAATGGAATTGCCCACAACTGCTTTGGTCTTATCAGGATTTTTACAGTGCATCATGTGGCATGAAAAGAAAAACAGAGATTTTGCAACAGGCCACATCTAAATAAGAAGTGAATCTCCTGTGTCATTTCTCTTCGGGAGAATCCACAGCAGCTATGCCTGTCTGGCCCCTCCCATGTAAAATACTCAGAAGAAGAATAAAACTAGAGATTACTTCTGCATGCTCCTAGCCTTTTTTTTTTCTTTCTAAAAATTGAGGTTCTTCTTGTCCACCAGAACTTATGTTGGGTTATCTCAATTAATTTCTCCAAATCCTGTATAAAGACATCTAGAGTCCCCCTCTGTAATTTATGGCCGTGAATTAGTTATAGGAATGAGTGAAGAAATATATTCTATTATTAGTCTCAAATCTGCTGTCATATCCTCTGCTTCATGGGGACATTAACAGGTCACTTTCGAAAAAGGATTCCAAGGAAATTAACGTTCCTTCTTTCTCTTATTGGCATGGATTCCTCTCATTGAGCTGAAAGGAACAGTCAACTAAGAAGATATTCTAGATAGATGTCTTCATTGAACCAGGACCGCATATATTTATAGTGTTACAATACTTCTTAATTTGATCAGGACTGTGCCAGTATGCAGTCCTCTCTATGTGTCCCAAATGGATTATTTAAAAAATCCAAAAAAAACAGAACTGTAGCAATCCACAAATGGAAAAATTGGGTTTAATACTCTCATAATGGCTAAATTCACAGTGCTTCTTGCCTGGGGAAGTATGGTCCAATGGTTTAGCCATTTAAATTTTCTCCCCCTTAGCCTGAAGAGCATTTCATAATAAGACATAAAATATTGCACTTGGGGCTACATTTACACAGTATAACTGGGGCATTTCAAGATCAGCTTGTTGGGTGAACCCCAAAACTGTTAACTCTAGATCTGGGGGATCATTCTACTTCCAAGGTATTCTGTAAAAATCCTTAGCCAAAGCAGCTTCCCCTAATCAGGATATACAGGTAGTGCTCAACTTATGACCACAATTGAGCCCAAAATTTATGTTGCTAAGCGAGAAATTTGTTAAGTGAGTTTTGCCCCATTTTACAACTTTTCCTGCTATGTTTGTTAAGTGAATCACTGCGGTTGTTAAATTAGTAACTTGGTTGTTAAGTGAATCTGGCCAGGGGTGGGATTCAAATTTTGTAACAACCGGTTCTGTGGGCGTGGTTAGGTGGGCGTGGCCATGTGACTAGGTGTACATGGCTTCTTTTTGAAGAGCGGCGGGGCCAGCCAGGGGAAAGATTTGCCAGTTCTCCGAACTGCGCAGAATCATAACAACTGGTGCTATAGAACTGGTTCAAACCAGTAGAATCTGGCTTCCCCATTGGTTTTCCTTGTCAGAAGATCACAAAAGGTGATCACATGCCCCACCCCCCGGACACTGTGACCATCATAAATGTGAGTCAGTTGTCAAGCATCTGAATGTAAATCATGTGATCATGGGAAAACATGTTACAATTTTTGAGCATCCCTAATGTTTGGAAATTGAAAGTTGAAAAATTTGATACACCCTAAAATTGGATCGGCCATAAGTGTGAAAAATGGTCATAAGTCACTTCTTTCAGTGCCATTGTAACTTCAAGCGGTCACTAAGTGAAGTGTTGTTAAGCCCAGGACTACCTGTACTATGGAACCCAGAAACAGATTTCATACAATATATCACACATTTCTAGGGTCACACTTCTAAATTAGCTTTCTTGCACTGCCCACTGGTCTTCCAAGGAAACACAATATTGTAGAAGTAGATAATGGTGGGGAAACAATGGTATTCCAGTTTTTTTTTTTAAAAAATAAATCTTAGTGCTAAGGCAGCCATATAACACCTGTCCTAATCACTAATTGGCTAAATAGTCCAAGATGCACTCATGGATCCTGGTATAAGCAAAAGAGAAATAGCCACTGGAGTAAGACAACACAAGGACACAAGATGCTGTGTTGCACAGGAACAAGGCAACAAGGAAGAACTGAACAAGGTTTCTCTTTTTCCCAAATCAGTGGCTCTTAACCTAACAAGCATGTGCTACTGAATCCAAGAGTAATTTGGTCTGACTAAATTAGTAGCAGTCTAAATTAAGCATGCTGGTCAAACACAACCCCTCTGAACCTGTGGGATTGTGCCTCCTTCAAGCTCTGCTTTTGGAAGCTTTGCGCGTGGTAAGTTTCCATTAAAAGTCCTGAGGCTGAAAACCTATTTTCTTATTGTCCCTGCAGGTGCTGCGAATGTGGAGCTTTGCTTTCCCATCAGTACTACGAGAAGGATGGTCGTCTCTACTGCAAAAAGGATTACTGGGCCCACTTTGGGGAACTGTGCCATGGCTGCTCAGAGCAGATCACCAAAGGGCTTGTCATGGTAAGAGAGGACATCCATGGAGAGCATCACTCAATGATATAACCTGGGGGGTTTTGGGGTGGAGGGGGCAACAATGCAAGTGATCACAATCCAAAAAGCAAGTGGGACAGAAAAAAGAAGTAAGTAGGGCCATGGCAAAAACTCAGCATGATATTATTTAATTTAAATATAAAATGTAACACTGACTGCATGAAATACAATTCCGGTGATTATTGTTCCCTGCGTTTAATAATGTTGTCCTTTCGTCTGGCAATTCAGAGGTCAGCTTTAAAGGGATATGGATTGTTAAGATGCAGTGATGAAGGCCTGCTTGTACATCTCTGATCTCTAAGGCTGTCCAGCATATTTTTCCTCTGGCTGTGGCCATTGATGTGGAAATAGTGAGCAAGAAATACACCTTTGCACCGGATTCAGAACTGCATATAACCAAATCATGAACCTTTTTTTTTCTGGATGCTGCTACTTCAGAAATGCTATGGCTATTGCAAAGGGCATAAGGACAGGTCCAATCTAAAGGTCCTTCCATTGGTTTTCAGCTTTTCTTTTTGGAAATGGGAAAAAAGAGAGAGGGAGGGAGGGAGGGAGGGAGGGAGGGAGAGAGGGAGAGAAAGACCTAACAAAAGAGGAGGAGGAGGTGGAGGAGGAGGAATAGATGTGGAGCAACCAACCAGTGCATGCAGAGGGAGGAGACAAAAATTGAGAGGCAACTGCCGGAGCATAGATCTCCTTAAATCCTTTCATCTGATATTTGGTTACTTAAATACAGCAACAGAAAAAAGAGACATGTATTGGAGGGAAAATAGACTATCCATGGCACCAACGTCATAACCATCAAAGTCATGTAGGTAGAAGATGATAATGAACAGGATATGCCCTTTTTCCTCTCTCCAGAGCTTATAGCACATTTGCAGGTGAGAACCTGGGAAAATGGCACAGAGGGAGCCATTAAGCCCTATTCCTCAACAGCAGGTCCCAGCACTAGCTAGCACTGCTGCCTTTAATCAAGCTTTGTTCTCGTTGCTTTTAATAAGCTCAAGGCATTGTTTCCACATACTTTCAGTATGGTTTCCTGGTTGTCTTTCATTTCTTAGTCTTCATTCGTTAGTTAACTCTGTTCTTACTACAAAACAGTATTGTCAATTATACTCAAGTTTGATTGCCAAACCACCTCTCCTTCGCACAAAGCGTTATGTGTCATGGACAAATTAGCACGTCCAAAGGAAACAACAGTTGCTTTAGAAAATATTCGTTTTTATAAGAGCAATATAGGAAAGGAAGCATCAGAGTCCAAACCCAGCTATTATAAATGCAAAGTCCATTTGACTTCTCTCTTTCTGGGAAGAGCCAGTTTGTGTGGTGGTTAAGATGCTGGCTTAGAAACCAGGAGATGGTGAGTTTTAGTCCTGCCTTAGGCATGAAAAACTGGCTAAACAACTTTGGGCCAGTCACTCTCTCTAAGTCCAACTCATTTTATAGGATTGTCATTGTGAGTAAAATAAGAAGAGAAAGGAATCTTAGTTATGTTCACTGCCTTAACTTATTTATAATGTAATAAAAAATTATAATGTAATAAAAATAAATAAATAAACAAATATGTACTCCAGTAACCTAATTTTTCATCGAAATGCACAAAGGTGAATATAGTTGAGTTGTTTTCTTTTTATAGGTTAAAGCAACGCTCTACTTCATACTTGTAATACACAAAAGGCAGAAAATTGAGATCTTTAAATTGGTTTAAATTGGATCTTGGTAGCGCACCTAAGTGCTATAGCAACCCACTAATCTCTAAAATAATGATGGTGATAATGAGTAGGATGATATCCATAATACACATAGTAGTGGTGGTGGTAGTTACTATGATAACATAAATAATAAATAATAATGTATTATTTTAAAGTATATTATTATTTAAAATATTTTATAAATATTTTATTTATAAAATAAAAATATTTTATCTTAAATAATAATAATATACTTTAAAATAATATATTAAAATGGCAAAAAGCAGAAGGCCAAATTGGCAAGAATGGCCAAATTGGCATGAGAATTTGGCCGTTTTTAATTAGATGCCTATTTATTTTATACATACATGTATACACACACACACACACATTTATTTTTAGCATTTTTGACCATGCAAAAATCACATGATTGTGGCCACTGCTTGAAATAATTGTTGATTCATATTTTAAAGGAATACCCAAAAGGGAAGTAACTACTTGGCCAGAAAACAAACAAAAAGACCTCATATTAGCACCAGAGCATTTTTGTTCGATGTGAACATGCAGTCTACCCTTCAGAGGTCTGCCGGGGGTTTATGAGAATATAACAGAAATTTAAGAAATTTAGATAGAATCTAAAGAGGATTGTACAATAAAGAATCAAATTGTTTCTGTGGCAAAGTGAAGAAACACTTATCTTTAAATTTTTAAAGAGATTGTCTGTCATGAGACTTATGGGAAACCACCAACCAAAAAGGGAAACTGAATAGTTGGTCAATCCCAGGATGAGAGTATTATGTGGGTGTCCTCTAGTCAGAGGTGTCTGCAGAAATGAGGAAGAAATTGAATGTTTCTGAGTTAAGACAGAAAATAACAGCTGTGGGATGAACTAATGGAAAATATGGAGAAACTGACAGAAAGCCTTTTAGAGAAGGGAAGGAAATCCACAACGTGACGTTAATTGTGAACCCAACCGTGGCATTTAGCATTTGGAGCATATGGTTATAGATCTAAACATGCCAGAATAAATTATGAGGTAATAGTAATTTTGTCTGAGGATAATGAGGAAATGTGAAGCAAAAGAAATACATTATGGAAAGTACAATGGTGATTTTAAATGCAATATGGATCTTATTCCATGAAAGATCTGGAGAAATCTAACGATCCTGCTTAGGTTTCACCAGGCACAGCTGTTTGGATTGCCAAAAGCTCAGAAAGTTAAAAAATGCTGATCTACAGTGTTAAGAGTGTCTACTACAATCAGTTGGCCAGGGAGATTCAATATTTAGCAGCTACTCAACACTCTCTCCCACTCCTTCCCTCTCCCTCTCTCTCTCTGTTTCACACACACACTCCCTGTTTCAGTTCAGCAAGACTGAAATAGAACTACTTTCCCCAAATGCCTCACTATTGTATCTGAAGATCTATAAGTCAGGAAGCTGGAATCGGAGTAGCCCAAGTTGGAAAGGAAGAAGGCAATAACTCTAATGCAGTTTAAGAGCTTGATCTTAGGCATGCCTTGAGACTTCTATAGAGAAAAAATTAAGAAAGCATTAGAGAGAGAGAAAAGGGCAGTCTGAAGTCCAAGGCAGCAGAGCTGTTGCTCCATTGTAAAGTGCAAACTATTAACTAAGAAAGCTTGGAGATTCAGTTGCAAGCAGTATGTGGTGACCTACACAGAAGTGAAACAGCTGCCAATATCATGGGACAGTAAATGGACAATTATGAAAGTGCAAGGGACTCCTGCAGAGAAAGTGACTTCAGGTAGAATTCTAATCAAATAAAATCTCTGAGTATTGAGGAAGGAACCTGGAGTATGGATAATCGTGACTTAGAACTGGTACATCAGGAGTGATGGCTGACACCATCATCACATAATCACATTAATCTGGCTTATTGACTGCTTATGTGCCATCAAGTTGGTGTGGACTCTTAACAACCACATACATTTTCTCCATAACAATCGATCCCTAACCTTGTCCTTCAGATCTTCTAGTGGTGTACCATCAGTGCCATAACTGAGTTTAGCCACATTGCTGCTGCTTGCCCTCTTCTTCTCTTTCCTTCCATCTTTTCCAGCATCAGAGCTCTTGCCAGAGTCCAGTCGTGCTGCAAACTCTGCATTGGCTTCCAAGGACAATTCAAACTGCCGATTGTAACCTATAACATCTTCATGATTTGGTCCTGGAGTATCTAAAGGACCACATACACCAAACAGAACTGACTCATCTGATTCATTTAGTCTAAAGAGGGTTGTTAAAAATCCCACTCCCAAAAAGAAGCAAGAGGAAAGAGAGAAGGAGGAAGAACTCATTGCTGCTTAGCATAAGCTTCACAACACTTTTCCTCCTGAAGTTTGTTTGGTACTTTCCATTTTCCAGAAGACTGAACACTTTAAATAATTTGAAGAAGGAGGAGGAGGAGAATGCTTGGCTTTGGTGGCACAGGGCAGATTTTATTTGATTTTTTTAAATATTTTTTATTCTATAAAATACCAGGAATCTCTAGAAGACTATATTGCATTAAAATAGTTAATAGATAAATAAATCAATGTGCTATATGAACTCAAAATGGATGAATCAGTAGCCACTTAAATCTGTTCATAAAATCCTAGGGCTGGAAGGGACTTTAGAGATCTTCTAATCCAACCTCCTGTCCAAGTTTGGGCAAGTTTGTTTAATTTGTGCAAACCGAATGTTTTGCTAATTAGCGGATTACCCAAATATCATTTGATTTAGGAATGATTGTCAATCTGCCTCTTCTCTCTGGTCTTTTCTGTTTTTACATGGGTCTGGCGTCCCACCTGCATGTTTTGGGGTGTTTTTTTTGAGATGTGATCCTTTCATCATCCTCCCAATGATTTCCTTAAATCTCTTTCTCTGGCAATGTGAAGCATCTGGATCAGAACTTCATTGCCTGAGCCTGCTCAGGTTGGGTTTCAGGACTGAATCATCTTTGGCCTCTTGCCACTCTTCCTTTGTACAGGAGCTCTGTGATACTGCTGGATGGTGGGAAGGACCACCCGAAAAAGGGTGATTGAGAAGTGTGTACCAGAAGAGAGACAAGAGCTCATGTCTATCTGTTCCTGTTCCAGGTGGCTGGGGAGCAAAAATATCACCCTGAATGCTTCAGCTGCCTGAACTGCCAGGTGTTCATTGGCGATGGAGATACTTACGCGCTGGTGGAACGATCCAAGCTGTACTGGTGAGTGGGAATTTGGCTGAATGAGATCATTGGGATCGTCCCTAATTTTGAATTCACAACAAAGGCCCTGTAAATTTAGATTGGACACACATTGGAGGTAGGTGGTGGGGAGAGATTGGCCTCAATTTGCTCGGTTTGAAAATTCTAATAATAATTATAAACAAACTAAACTCTGGAGGGATAGTAAAATAGAGAATAAAAAGTATGCCGAAAAAGAGAAAAGAAAGAAAAAGAGAAGAATCCTTATTCATTTTCTTTCTTTCTTTTTCTTTTTTTGGAGGGTTACCTCTTTCAGAGGAGACCTATTGGTGTTTCTCAGCAAGCTTTTAAAACATTCTTCAGTCAGTTTCTGGTGGTAGCCTTGGGCTCTTTCATCCTGAGGTTTGGAAATGGATGTCCTAGCTTGTGGTACCTTTTCTTCCATGCTGCAGTGGGCACTGTTATTACCAGATGGTGGTGACACCCGTGATGGATCAGCTGCTTCCAGAATCTCCCGGCACCCGGATTCCACACACGGTTACCCTGGTGTCTATTCCAGCGTGTTCCGAAAGCAAGAGAGGGTTTTCCGTCTCCATTGACAAGCATGGAGGTTCTGAGCACCCACACACTGTGCGAGTTCGTGAGTGAGTACAGACTGCCAGACATTAGGAAATGTTGTTCTTCAGAAATTGTAGCTTTCCATATCAGACCTCTGGAGTGTTCTGAATGATAGAGGCTGTTTACAACAGTTTGGCATTACAAATGTAGATTTTTAACATTTTGACATCTGAAATTTAACAAGCATTTCTTTTTTTGTTTTTTTTTATCTACCTATTCTGAGTCTCGCTGGCATATTTTTGGTTGGGGTAGGCTTTAAATAAGAATTTCCCTAAACTGTCAGATATCAAATATTAGTTACCATTGTATGATACCAATCAGTCTATAATACAAGTCATACATTTGCAAGCTGTCTATCCAATCTCAAGGCTGTTACATGGAAGTAACTGTGAAATAAGGAACCACTCAATTATTTGTCAAACACAATTGTCTGGTACTCTTGGTGTCAGATAACTGTGTATTTTCAGAGAATATGAGGTGATATCTGATGTAATCAAACTATCTGCAGAATATCATGAGAATCTGAGTGTGGAGGTCAGAAAGAAGGGCAACTGACAAAATAAAAACCTGATTTTATTCGAGAGATGGAACTGTTTAATAAGTTCTGTTCTTTTCACAACTCCTTTTCCTTATGTGTTGATTGCAATGCCTAGAAGCCTTAAACTGAATGGCTTAGGAGTTGCAATCCCAACGCATCTGAAGGACATCTGGATGAAGAATGAGGGTCTACATCATGTTGATTGATTGTAAGAGGAGGGTGATGGAATCTAAGTGCTTTGATCCTTCTCTGGTTTTCAGAGAAAGTTCTAGCATGCTATGTCTTTCCTGAGGCTTAGTTTGGAAGATATATTGTCGGGCTTCACTAATCGTGCCTGACACATTGCCAGCCACCTAATAGGGAGAAGGAGATAAGTCTTCGAATCTGTGCCTCCTACTCGACTAGCTGTTCCCCTCGCTGAAACAACACGGGACTGTTGGCTGTTCCAGTTACAGAACGTAACGATGTGGATCCATTGCAAGTTCCTGTCGAACTATCTTTAATTGCAGGGCGTAAGGATTGTATTACGTTCCAGCGATGAGGAGGGGAACTCATCTTATTGTGGTTTCTTTTTCTTTGGCTTAGGAGTTAGCACTTCAGGGTTAGGTGTGTTCTGGGCATCGGATATAGATGTGATTAGGATTGCGGGGTGGTGGCGCATGGGGTTAAGTAGTTAGGCGGATGCTAGTTTGGGAATGGGAAGGGGATGGGGCATAAAAGGCGCCGGGAGGCATTCCCTCTCAGCGCTGGCTTTGCTCGGGATTGCCGTTGTTTGCCCACTGGAAGGAAACAATCTACAGTAAACTACTTTTCACCAAACCTGTGAGTAAATGTGTTTGTTGACTGAGTTTCCGGATTTCCGAAATAGGGCTTACATATATTCCAGAACAGAGTAACTTAAGTCTCCTTTGCTGCCCCCTTCTGTATTCTTAGATTAGACCCAGACTGCATAAGCCCCGATATGAAGAATTCCATCCATGTTGGCGACCGCATTCTGGAAATCAATGGCACACCAATTCGTCATGTCCCGCTGGATGAGGTGATTTTTTTTTTTTTTGTCAGTACTGACCAGTGATGGGATTCAGTTTTTTTTTACTACCAGCGTGGGTGTGACCTGATGGACGTGGCAGGGAAAGTATACTGTAAAATCTCCAGTCAGAGGTGGTATTGGCCAGTTCTCCAAACTACTCCAAATTTCCACTACCGGTTCTCCAGAACTGGTCAGAACCTGCTGAATACCACCTCTAGTACTGACTCAATCATCTGCTTCTCGTTTTTGTTTCCACAATGAGGGCCCGTGCCTCTCAGGATGTATTGCCTCTCTCCTATAGCCTGCCTTCTCTGTCTCTACAGATCGATCTTCTAATCCAAGAGACCAGTCGCCTGTTGCAGCTGACCATTGAACACGACCCTCATGAGATCATTGAAAGCAGCCCTCTCTCAGAGCTGCGCAGTCCCCTGCATTCGCCCAGCCACACACCTTGCCCAGACCCTTCAGCCATTCGCCAGCGCTCTGTCATGTAAGGATTGAGTAGAAGATGGCTCTCTGAAGTAGATTCCTCCCTCCCTCCTACAGAGAAAAGTTTTTGCTCTCATGCTATAGCCATGATGGCGAATCTATGGCATGCATGCCACAGGTGGCACACAGAGCCATTTGTGTGGGCACACAAACCCCAGCCAAATTTACCTGCACTGCGTATGCACATGCTTCCCAGATGATTTTTGGCCCATTTGAGGCCATTTTCACCCTCCCAGAGGCTCAAGGGAAGGCACTGAAGCCTCGGGAATCTGGAAAATACCGGAAGTGCCTAAATGGGCCTGTTTTCAGCCTCCTGAGGCTGCCGAGGCTTCCCTCGAGCCTCTGGGAGGGCGAAACGGCCTCTCCTGGGCTCCAGAGGCACTCCGGAGGCTGAAAACAGGCATGGGTATTTCCGGAAGGCCCGTTTTTCAGCCTAAGGCTGCAGAGGCTTCCCTTGAGCCTCTGGGAGGGCGAATACAGCCTCAAACAGGCCAAAAATCAGCTGGGGGGGGCACATGCATGTGCAGTGCAGGTAAGGGGATGGGGCGGGAGTGTTGCATGTGTGTGCACAGAGGGGCAGGGCACATTGCATTGTGGGTGCTGGTACGCACACATGCAAGCTTTCGGCACACCACAACAAAAAGGTTTGCCATCACTGTGCTATAGAAATGCAACTAGAAAATAGTTAGCGCACTCTTCCCTAGCCTAGTGCCCTGAAGATTGTGTTGGGAAGGCACTTGGAGTTCACAAAATCCCCAGCCAGGTTGGCAGCCTAGAAGGTATCTGGTTTGAGGAAGGCTGCCTTGAAATTATAAATGTAGAAACAGGCAGAAACGGAGCCACTATGAGCAAAATCCCTGGCAAATCCAATGATGGTGCCTTCTTGGCCAACTTCCATTTCTATTTTCCAGTCTCATGTTGGTTTTATTCACACATTGCCCTTTATATATTTACTAAATTAACTTATTTCCTAGACTAATGCAAGACACCAGACTGAAACGAATTAAATGGACTGGGGGTGTATAACACTTTATGCCACAAACTCTCCCCCCACACACAAAGTTTAACTGAATTTAATGTGTTTCTGATACAACTGCTAAGGGAGCTGGCTAACTGTATTATTCATACACTGTCCCTCTCTGCTTAATAATTTACAATTCCATCTGTTTGTGAGCAACACACCCAAGGAAATGTGTTTTTCCAAAGTATATCAGATTCCTCCTTGTAGGCTCCTTTGCGTGCTTACATTTTCTAGGTTTCTTGAGTAAAGATGTTTTGAGAAAAAAGGAACTTTAGTAAGTTTGTGAATTAGTTATATCCTAGCAGCGGTCAGTAGATCTCAAGAATAGAAGAGAATATATAAGCTCAGGTTTGAATTGAGTCAATAAGTCAGTGTCACTAGACTTGTTTCCTAGTTGGGTAATGATATGGCTGCAACCAAACCACCAAGCTCAAAGAGCATCAAGGACTCCATTGATGTCAACAGTTCTGTCGCTTTATCAAATGTGGTCACTATGGTGTGCAGTTGTAACCAGTGTTCCCCTTAAGGCAAGGAGAGGGACATTTGTAACTATCAAAATGTTGGAGGTTTTTTTTCAAACTTGCAATTTATTTTTTACTTTTATTGCAACATATTCCATTAATACTGCCCCATGCCTGGCGTAGAAGCATTGCCATTCTGTCTCTGCCTCCCAACTGACTGTTGGATCCAGGAGAGTCCCTTAAGCCTCTGTTAAACATTTGTGATAGAAGTGTTTATCTTGAAATAATTCTAGCTAATAAATTGATCCAAATTTAATTCTGGTAATTGAAAAGAAGTCAACTGCCTTGTTTCTAGGACTTATTGCTGGTGGTAACCAGTTTGTCTTGTTCATAACCAGTTTATTATGCGAATGAAGGTGAATATACGTGTCCCAGGATAATGTTGCAGGATCCAATCTGGGTCAGTCAGCCAGACTAGAGGTTTAGTCTTCCGAGCTTTCGGATTCATGCTGGAGCCCATCCTCAGGGCTGTGAGAATGTGAGATACACATTCTCTCACACACATTCCAGGTGAGAGAGGAGTTCCCCGAGGATGGGCTCCAGCATGAATCCGAAAGCTCAGAAGACTAAACTTCTGGTCCTGGTGACCAACTCAGATGGGATCCTGCAATTTATTATGATTCAGACTATGCAGCAAACTGGTTTCTTTAGATAAGGTAAGTCTGATTCCGTGCTGGAGGAAATGGGGGAGCCTGCGAGCCCAAGAGGCCTTGTTGAAACTCATTGAGCAGCAGAACATCAGGAATAAGGTTCCTGAACAACAACAGCAAAACAACTGAACAGGGGCGCAGATTCAACTCCTGTGAAAATGGCCATTTTGTAATGTTTTACCAATCGAAAGAAGGTGAGGGTAAATTGCAAGTTGTCCTAATTAAGCTGGAAGTTGTTCAAGATGAAAGTCTTCCAGTTTCTCCCTGAACCAAGAAATATTGATCTGGGGCACCTGGAAATTGGTCTTTTGTGAGAAGAGCATGCCTGATGTACACCTGAGAAGAACATTTCTCTTCTTCTGCACAGGAGGAGCTGTAGCATTGATAAGTCACCTTGTTCCAGCTCTCTGGGCTCCCCATCCTCCCAAAGGAAAGATATTGGTCGCTCAGAATCACTACGTGTTGTCTCCCGTCTTCATCGCATCTTCCGCCCCTCGGATCTCATTCATGGCGAGGTGTTGGGCAAGGGCTGCTTCGGGCAAGCCATTAAGGTACAGGCATGGTATCAGGACAGCATTTCGCTGGGGATGTATTAAGGATACATTTTGTACAATGCCATTTACTTACAAAGTTTTTTGGGAAAAGTAGTAGACTGTATAAATACGATTGTGTAACAAAAGCTAAAATTTTTAGACAATGATATTTTTTTATATTACATACCAAGCGCTTGGAATGTGGCAACTGGACAGTGTAAATGCATTCTCTGTGTCCCTACTGTGCCCAAAAGACTGATATTCTGGCACTGGGAAGAGACACATATAACCCCATTTACTCAACGGATTGAGGACTGATTGCACTTGCCACCTATGAGCAGATTGATAGATATATGTAATGAAATATGGAACACATTTACACCAAATACAATAATTTTAAAAAGATAGTTATATATACTGTATGTATTGCACTTATTTGTTAAGTCATGCCCAACTCTTTGCAACCCCATGGACCACAGTTTGGCATGGTGGTATTCAGCCAGTTCACACTAGTTCAAGCAAACCAGTTGTTCAGTTGGATCCTAGGTGCTGCGCTGCATGGAGAAATGGGCAATAGAGCAGCCAGCGAGAGGGAAGGAGGAGGCAGCTTTCTCTCTTTCTTCTCCCTGCTCCTCCTCCTTCCCTTCTGCCGGCAACTTCGTTGCCCGTTTCTCCATTGCAGCGCAGTGCCCACGATCCACTTTGATAGCCTGGGGGGTGTAATTTAACAACTGATTCGCCTAGGGTCACGTTGGCCATCACGGGAGGCTCGTCCCACATATAGGGCCGAGCTGGAGGATGGGGATGGTCCACGCCTCCTATGACAGCCAACCTGACCCTGGGCAAACCGGTTGTTAAATTATCTGAACCCCCCAAACTGGTGCCAGGAATCGTCTCCCGGAATTTGCATAAATTGATGTTCATTGCATCAATGACACTATCTAACCATCTTATCCTCTGCTGTCCTTTTCTCCTTTGGCCCTTACCAAACATCAGGATCTTTTCCAATGAGTATTTTCCAATGAGTATTTCCAATGAGTATTTGAGTTCAGCTTCAGTATGTGTCCTTCCAAAGAGCAGTCAGGATTGATTTCCTTAATAGCTAGTTACATTAGATAACTATTTTATATACTGGTAGTCCATGATTTATGTGGGATGCTATCACAGTTGTAAGTATGAGGACAGGTCATAAATAACATTTTTCCATTGCTGTTGTAACTTTTAATGCTCACTAAATGAATGGTTGTAAGTTGAGTACCTCTATAGAATTATCACAGTTTACTGTTAAAATGGTATACATATTATTTTTGCTGTATTTTATCTCACTTTTTTTAAAAAAAATCCCCTTTATGTTTTTTTTAATTATGTTTGCATTTTTAATTTTGTGTTTTTCTTTTTTTTCTTTTTGTCACTATTTTAAAAACAATAAAACAATAACATTTGAGAAGATACAGGCATGGTATTTTGTGCCCTTTCTACCAGCTGGATCTAGATTATGGCTTGATCTCGCCAGCCTGTTGATGGAATTTCTATGTTGCACCGTCACTGTTCAGTGACTCAGTCTCTAAAAGTCTGACTCAGGAGGAGATTGGACTAGCAGATACATGAACATAATTGCATTATTTTAGCTTACCCTAGAAAATTGAAAATGAAAATTGATCTATGCATACATTAAAAACTAGTGTCTTCTAAGACAGGGGTCTCCAACCTTGGCAACTTTAAGACTTGTGGACTTGTGAATTCCTCAGCCAGCAAAGCTTAAAGTTGCCAAGGTTGGAGACCCCTGTACTAAGGTAATCCTTAGTGTGCCTCTCCTCCCTGCCTTTATCTTAGAGCACATTAGGGCGAGTCAATTCTGTGACACTTCAAATTATATTCTGTGTTGGACTTGTATTTCGTTTACCAGACGATTGCGGCTCTTCTTCCTGTCTCTCAAGATTATTTTTACAGTCCATTACAGTGACCCTTAAGATCCCTTGTAACTGTATGATTCTAAATGTTTCCTCCTGTAATAAAGTCCTAAATGCCATCTGCTTTCTTCATCAGGTGACCCATCGGGAAACTGGAGAAGTGATGGTCATGAAGGAACTTATCCGTTTTGATGAGGAGACCCAAAGAACATTTCTTAAAGAGGTTGGTTGCTCCAGCTTAGTCCACTGGCTAGAGAAGTTTCCTTTCTGTTGATTTCTTATTAGTATCATTTAAGTTTTTGGTTTTTTACTCCACACATCAAATGTTACCTAATTTAAATCTGTGTCCCTCTTCTTTAAATGTGTATGGTGATCTCTAGTATTTTGACACTGTAAGCAAGGATTTCTGATTTAAGTTTCATACGCAGCATATACTGTTCTATAGCATTCTTCGACAAGCTGTTCCTCCACAATATTTGCCAAAATCTTTCATTTTGTGATGTCCCCAAAGTTTAGGTAGTTGCTACAGGGCTTACAGACAAGCAGGTAATAGCCCAATGTTTTACAAAATTGACACATTTTTCCTGATGTTGTATGCCCCGTAGTTTCCTGTCAAGAGGTTTTGAGCAATGCAGGATTAACTTTCTGGTGGTTTTGTTCCTTAGGTGAAGGTAATGCGCTGCCTGGAACATCCTAATGTGCTGAGGTTTATTGGAGTCCTCTACAAAGACAAGAGGCTGAACTTCATCACAGAGTACATCAAGGGAGGCACCCTTCGTGGGCTCATTAAGAGCATGGTGAGCACATAGAACCTACATCAGATCTAATGTGAGAATATTGAGCATCTGAACAGGAGAAGGGAGAGCAGCAGAGACAGAGACAGTCTGGCTGGGTTCACACAACACAGTAACCCAGGGTTAATAAAACACAATAGCTGTGTTCATGTAACATGTTGTGGCCAAGCAAACTGACTTAGCGTCATGGCATAATTGATACTACATGTTAAAACACTGCTGGTTGAGCACAGACTATGAATTCCAGAGAGTATTAAGTTGCCCACCAAACCCAAAGAGAAATGCAATCCTATTCAGGATCAAAGATTGAAGCACTCCACAATCAGGAAATCCCACATGGTCTTGTCAGGCTTAGGCCTAAGCCTGTTCCTTCTCCACTGTCAAGACCAACTGGACCCATCCGTATAAAAAGGAAGAGAACTACTCTTCCACTGAGGGATCAGGTAGAATTGGGATGGTTGTACTATCTCTCTCCTAGTTCTCCCAGAAGTCATCATCAAGCATGACCAATATTATTCCCCTGTCTGAACCTGAACTGAATGTTCTTAGTTATCAATGAAGATCTCACAATTGCATGTGTACAATCTACTAAGCTTAGCTGATAATATTCTTGTGCTATCCAGACAGTTTAGAGTTAATGGGGTTTGGGATAGGTAGTTGGGATTTGAGAGCTGTCCCCTTAAGGGAATGCATCATGGTAAATGTAGTTAAGGTATCCTGGGAAATGTAGTCCATGTCATGTGGCCACATCTGTAACCCTGATTGGTCACTGAATTTACCCTTGGTAGGTTGGGGGAGGTTTCTTCCCTCTTGCCTGAACACAGCCTCATGGTAGCATCTCTACCCCCTGCATCTACTATTATGGGATGAAATATGGAATAGAAAGATTACTATCATTTTACATTACAATTTCAACTATGCAAAGAATTTGACATTAGATGCATCTCGACATAACTGTGAGTCACCTTGAGGATACCTAACATAATCCAATAAAAGAAACTTTGTATGGAAGAATTTGTAGAGTTATTCTGTCTTTATATTCAGCAGGTGAATCAAAAGACAGAATAACTCTGTTACGTTTTTGATTTAGAGTATTGTGCAAACATGATTAATTCAGTAACCAGCAAAGTGTGTTTTGTGAACATAGTCATGAAAAGGATGGAAAGTCTTTTTCCTGCTACTCTTTCCACACCCTGATAGAAGTGAGATGCTCCAGATGGGTTTCACCCCAACTTTTCCAAATATTTCACTCACTAGCAACATTTTTCTTCCAGGATAGTCAGTATCCTTGGAGCCAGCGGGTCAGTTTTGCAAAAGACATCGCTTCAGGGATGGTGAGTGTGAGCATGAATTTGCAGCAGAGTGTGGGGCATCAGGAAAGCACCTTGCAGGAATCGTTTTAAAATTTCCTTTCTGTCTTATTCACTAACTTGTAGAAGTATGTGAGCAATCCATGAGGTTTGCTCACCAAATGAAGCCTCCATAACTTGAGGCAACTTAGGCTTGGTAAAAATAACACAGCATGTTACTTGTGAGCTTTCCAGAATAACTTACTGACCAGTCTTGTGAGCACAATGCTAGATTGTGTGGACTTTTTGAATCTGATTTAGTTGGGTTCATTTTTACCTGCTTATGAATAAAGGTGGGTGAAATAGATTTGGTTAAAATAAAAAATACACTTACAATATAAATAGGTCGGTCATTGACCAATTTAATTTTACAAACTTTTTTGCATTGGTCATTAAATGAACCTGAAGTTGTTAAGCGAATGCCGCTTAACATCAGTAAGCAAACCAATGGTTGACTATGAGTGCAGTTTTGTCAAAAACTGGAAGTGCCAGTTTTCGGCAAAACTGTAGTAAAACTTAATCACATGTCAGTGGGATGCTGCAAATGGCCGTAAATATGGCCATGTTGCCAAGGTTCTGAAGTTTGGTCATGTGATTATTCGAATTTCAAATCTGAGTCATAAGTAGCCCTAAGGTACAGTAAATCTATTGTAACTTTGAACGGTTGCTAAGTGACCAGTCATAACTCAAGGACTACCTGTATGCTACATGATAGGTCAGGTTTCATTTCAAAAATAACAACTCAGCCTCCTGTAAAAGAGCATCTAGCAGTGTTGTATGAAGTGAAGTCAACCATATCCATTGAAAAAAGAAAGGAGTTATGGAAAAATAACATTTCTAACTCTTCTGTTCTCATTTCTTTCTACAGGCTTATCTCCATTCTATGAATATCATTCACAGGGACCTCAATACACACAACTGCCTTGTGCGAGAAGTAAGCTGACACTGGTCAAATTTTTAATTCATTCATTAATTTAAGTTTTATTTGCATTATTTGGTTTTCTAAGTTTGTTGATTTTTAAAAGCTGAAAACAATTTTAAAAGCAAGGAAAAAATGTTGCTGATCACATTTTGAGAAGGTAAGTTATCAAGAGTTTCCTTACTTTTTAAGAACATCTCCCTAAAAACAACAAATGAAGAAGAGGATTATTATAGGGCTTGAATGTAACAATCTCTGATTTGTGAAAATATATAAAATTTTAGGATGCAGGATCATAGAAACCTGCCTCTGTTTTCAGATTGTATTTTGTTCCAAATCTCTGCTTTGTTTCAGATTACTGTGTGAATAGAAAGTGAGAACTTGGAACTAGTAGCCAAGTTCAGGTTTGTTCCCTCTATTGTCTCCTACACTTTTAACAAATTAACAGGTAGATTTCTCAGGGGCAGGCAGAAGTTAATCCAAGACTGATTTGTTGTTTACCTTCCTGAAAGCTGAAAGAGGGAATTGTATATAAAATTACAGGATCATAGAGTTGGAAGAAACCATTTAAGCTATTGCTTTTGATAGCAGTGTTCCAATATCTCAGGGGCTGCCACAAAGAAGAGGGATTCAAACTATTCTCCAAAGCACCTGAGAGTAGAACAAGAAGCAATGAGTGGAAACTAATCAAGGAGAGAAGCAACTTAGATCTAAGGAGAAATTTCCTGACAATTAGAGCAATTAATCGGTGGAACAACTTGCCACCAGAAGTTGTAAATGCTCCAACACTGGAAGTTTGAAAGACAAGATTAGATAACCATTTGTCTGGTGTAGGGTTTCTTGCCTAAGCAGGAGGTTGGACTAAAAGACCTCCAAGGTCCCTTCCAACTCTGTTATTCTAATTCTAATTTTTCAACTTTGGCAACTTTAAGATGTATGAATTTCAACTACCAGAATTCCCCAGCTAGTGCCAAAGTTGAGAAGCCCCAATTTAGACTTGGGTTAAATTTGTTAGGCAATTCAACCCTATTCAGCCTAAATCCCTGTCCACTGCTGGAATCCAAATTAAAGTGTTTCAGATACTTGGCTGCCCAATTTTGCTTGAACACATTCAATAAAGAAGAATCCACTGCTAGTTCATTAATGTTTCCACTATCAAATTTGCTCTTAATAATTTAAAACAAAATTTGTAACTTTAAATGACAATTTGCCCTATCATTCCACTTTTTCCACTCTGGAATGATTAAGATCTCTATACTTTCAGTGTGATATCCATTCAATATTGTTGCATCACCCCTGATTCTGCTTTTCTCAAGGCTAAATAAAATGGTTAAATATGTATAGGATGTACACATACCACTAGATCATTTAAAATTTTAGTGACTTTATGTGTATCACATACTAAACTTAATGAGATCCAATTGTGGTTAGCTTTATTGTTATAGTCTGGAGGCTTAATACGTTCTGTAAATCCAGCTGGTTGGTTAGTTTATACTTCAATTGTATTCTACAGATTTAGAAAATGAATTACAGTAATTCAATGATCAGCTTTTGGGAGAATACCTATTTAGAATATTGCTTACCCTTGTTGTAGGAAATGACCAGGCTGAGCCCGAGGGGGCTGAGCCCAAGGGGGCTGAGCCCAAGGGAGGGGTCAAATGTATCACAAGTGATGAGTCCCTGCATGCCCGCAACAGATCTAAGTCCAGCCCACCTTGAATGCCTCCTTAATTCCTGCTCATTTCCCTTGACGATTGGTAGCTCAGATTTTTGTAGAGAGCTTAAAGTTGCAATAAAACTTTATGCTCATTTGAACTGTCTGAATCTCCTAATTTCCCCAGGATTTGACACTTGTATCGTCTCATTTCATATCAGGATTCTCAAATTTTACAATACTTTCAGCCTCCTAAAACAATAATTGTGCAACTCCTATCTCATAAGTAAAATTAAAAAAAAATTCCTTGGGGTAGGAATTAGGCAAAATACATGCCATGTATTTTAATAATTACATTATAATTACATTATCAAACAAAGTAAGAGTTAAAACTTACTGGGTTTTTCATGACATTTCTAGATGTCATTTTGCTTTGTTTGGCTTCAGATTCTCAGGGACTAATGTTACTGATAAATAATAACTTGATTTCAGTTTTTTCTGTTAACAAACAATGAATGGAGAAATTTTTAAATGTTCAATACTGATCTAAAGAAAGTGAACCACTACAAACTAGAAAGTAATGACAGAAACAGAAGCCTGTTTCAAGAAATGTTTGGGGGGGGAAAAAGAAGTGAAAATAACTTTCTCCTCATTTTGTTATGTGGAAATATGTAAGGAGAAAAGTTGAAAACAGTAAGAGTAGAGAACCAATAAAACAAAAATAAATGGGTTCTGAATGCATATGGATTGAATGCAACAGTTAATTTCAATGGCAAAGGAATTTATTGAGATGGTTTAATCATACAGGAAAAATGAACAATGACTGAATGGCAAAATGAAAACAGTAGAGGATGAGTGGAGGAGTCAAAAGGATCAGAAAGGCAGAGAGAGAGTTGTGGTTGCAGAAAGTGTAAATTAGACTTATTTCCCTCTCTTTTTCTCATCTCATTCTTGAAATATTTTTTGGCTACAAAATTTGGCTTGCACAATTTTGCTTACTCCAAAAGGAAATAGTGTGATTGGTATGTATGCAACAACAACAACAAAAACCCATGTAAAAATATTAGATATAGCAAGTGACAATACTTCCTTGATTTTTATGTACACGCAAAGGATATTTTTAGCGTTACAGCTATTATCCCACAAAACCATTTTCTTTTTTTAAATAAAGTTTTATTTGGGTTTTCACACATACAAAATACAAGTAAAACGTATTTTTTGAAAATAGCATGGTCCCGGGTTGAACTTCTTTATACAGACACAAAACTCAATTTCATGCTCCTTTTTGTGTTCTATTCCATATCTTATATTATTCTACATTTTCTACATAGTTTTTCCCCTCTTTTAATTTTCTCAATTTTATTTTGATTATCTCATCTCAATTCAAATAATTATATTTATACTTTTGTCTGTTCTGTTTCAATTTCATATTATCTTTTCTCATTAAATGAATTTTCTCCTGTAGTTACTAATTGGAATATGACACCTTTATATCTTTTAATTATATCCATTAAATTCTTATTTAAATTTCAATATATACCTTAAGGTTATGACCTTCAATATAATACATAATACATAACTTCCAATCGAATTTTGCTTGGTACATTCTTATAATACACACTATATTCTTTTAAAAAAGGATTATAAATATATATAATTATAAACCCTCATTCCATTCCAATTCAGTTCTATCATTAATAATCCTTAAAATCTTAACATCTTTAACATTTCTTTTCAATTAAATATCATACTTCCTTAAAGACACCTATAATCTCCATAATTAATTTTTCCCTTATTTCTCTTCACATATGTTTTATAAATCATTAAATATTCATTTTGTTACATTTATTTACTGACAAGCATTCCACTGAATTACGATAGCAATTTTATCAAACATTTTAATCATACATTGTTTCATATTTTCTAAAATTATTTCTGCTTCTAATATAACCATACTATCTTATGTACCTTTGCAGAATCCCTTTTTCCATTAAATTTTCACCCATTATCTCTAAATAGGCCCTGTTTCTCTATATTTTGTTTCTGTCCTTTATAACTTCTTTTCCTTTCTTTCTTCCCTCTCATTTTTTCCCTCCCCTTTTTACCCCCTTGTCTCTCTACTTCTAATTCTTTCTTCTGCATTTCCCTCTTCTGTTGCTTTCTGATTTTATACTTATTTTCACTCTATTCTTTTTTTGGGTTGTTTCTCCCAATCTTAAACTTTCCATTCTCTTTCCCCACTTTCCTTCCCCCCCCCCATCTAAGATTACTTGTTCATTAAAGATGGCTTCTTCTTTGTCACAATCTTCTTGTTCTGCAGGCATTTCTTGTTGTTTCTCATAGTTCCAAATCTCCATTTCTAAGAACTGAAATACAAAGCCAAAATAACCTCTCCTTTCTTGTGCATCTTCTTTGTACTTTTAAAGTACATTTTCAGTTCTTCTAAAAGTGGAGCCATTTTAAACAGTTTTAAACAACCACCAGATTGATTTTAGTCATTCAAATATAATAACCAAAAATCCAGAGATCACCAAGTAATCCAAATAGTCCCAGGCTGTTTCTTCTTATTTCTTTTTCCACTTTCTCTTCCTGGGGTTTTACTGTTTTGTTGTGATGTTTCAGTTAAACTGTATCTTTTGGAAGTCTTGTTGAGATTTTACTGTAAGTTCTTTTTAATTCCAGGCAGTCTCCTCCCTTCCAGATCCTGCCCTTTTATTCTTTTTCTGTCCTTTCCTGTTTTCAAAAGCTTTTGATTATCCAGAAATCTTTTATTATCCCTTTGACTTTTTATTTTCAGCATTAAATGCCTATTAATGTCAAAGTAGATTTTTTTCCAATTTCTTGCTTAAGTCTCTTAGCTGTCAGTATAGGAAAAGAAGAAAGAAAACCCAAATCTTTTCCCTTTTCTCTCTCCTTCACAGCTTAAAAATCTCCTTAGGGAACAATATTATTGGGTTTTTTTTAAAATAGTTTCAATTCCAAGGTACCTTATTTGTTGCTTTTGCTGTTTGACCCAGTCAGCCAAAACTTTCTCTTATCTTCCTCCTGCATATTTTTTTCTGGTTGAGTTCTTCTTTGTGGTGGCCATTTCTGACCACCGCTACAACTGCCTTCGGGAAAGAGAATAATGGCCAGCTGGGGAGGAGAGGTGCGGCTCTCCTCAACCCTGCAGGCAGTCTCCCCCTTCTTTACTACCTCTATGGGGTGGCTTAGCCCTGAAACCAGCCAGCTCGGGGCATTCCAGCGGTGAGCACAGATTGAAACCTCGCAGAGACGAGGTTTCGGTCTGTCACCAAAGAAGCTCAAACCGGAAGTTCCCCACAAAACCATTTTCTATTTTGACAGGATGAAAATTTAAAATAGATAAAATATACTGAAATCTACCAACATGGACACTTCTGTAGATATTCCAAAGCCTGTAGATATTCTACTACCTATTTCACCAGTGGAAATGCTGGAGATATATATTTATTAGAAATGCGAAGCCCAAACCTGGAACTCTCCAATATCTGATAATAGTTTATCACATAATCAGTAAACGTTAGTTGTTAACATTCTGTAACAAGGATAACAAGAACTTTGTCTTTTTCAGTTGAATTAAACCCCCTCAATCCATGAAAAAAATAAAGCTAATTTAAAAACTGTAGTAACACTTCAAATGTAATAATAATAGTAGATAAATTGAATATAAAATATGTTCATTTCAAAATAACATTCTATAACATAAATAATGTTTAAAATAATCAGGTTCAGCTGATATTCGTTTTGCTTAAAAAAAATACAAGCCACATCGTTGGAAGCTGACACTGAGAACAACAAAAATGGTATTTCCTCTTTTCTTAAACACTGTCTTGTCTGCCAACAACATTAAAGCATTGTAAACTGAAAGTGCTAAATCCACTGGATAATTAAAAGAAAGGGACAAAAAGATTTTTTCTTTTCCTTTACCCAGAACAAAAGTGTGGTAGTGGCCGATTTTGGCCTTGCTCGGCTGATGGTGGATGAGAAAAACCAGCTAGCAAACTTGAAGAAACCTGACCGAAGGAAACGGTACACTGTGGTGGGCAACCCTTACTGGATGGCTCCCGAGATGATCAATGGTGAGTTGAGCAGGAGAGTTCAGGGTTGGGATAGACCAGAGATGGGGAACGATGGCCCCTTTATGACTTGTGGACTTCAACTCCCAGAATTCCAGAATGCTGGCTCAGGAATTCTACGAGTTGAAGTCCACAAGTCATAAAAGGGCCATCATTCCTCACTCTTGGGATAGAGCCTCACCAGGTCTGGCTTAATTGTGATCAGCAAGAAGGGAAACAAGGATCATATTTGGGAAGCTGCCCAGGAAGCCACCTCTATATAATGCACAGAAGGAATAACCTTGAGGAAAAGGAGATATTTGTTTCTGGGCACACTGAAACTAAGGTAAAATGGGCAGCAAAAGAAAGGGGCAATTTCACTTACAACTATTTTGGGACGGATTATCATGAGAGCTCATGGATCTTTAAGGAAGCCATTTTGTAGGAGCACCCATGAGCTGTTTTACACATTCTAGATGAACTCACCAACTCCAAACAATAGTCAACCCTTGGCTAGGACATCTGGGCCTGATAGCTAAATATGTTTTTTCGTCTTTTGTCATCTTTTTGCAGGGAGAAGTTATGATGAGAAAGTGGACCTCTTCTCTTTTGGCATCATCCTTTGTGAGGCAAGTCCCAGCAACATAAAGGATTCAAGGAGGAAGGAAGGGTTGCTAGAGAAATCTAGAGGAACATTTCCAGAGAGCGGTTCTGGCAGACACCTGAAGCCAGCATTTGCTATCCTTGTTCTTACACCCTTTGAAGGAAGAGTTGTTGAACTCAAAACCTCATTTTGAGAAGCAAGAGCAAAAAAATGGAATGCCAAAAAAGAGGGGAAAGGGATGATTCTCTTGTTTTGAGTTTTGAATGCATCTGCATGCAACTCTGGTAGATTACACCAAAAGTGATGTGGTTCTCAATAGAGAAAAAAAAATAGGAGAGTCTTGCTTATGATCAAGACCTGGTGTGGTATATGGATCAGGGCTACCACATCTGAGCTGTAAGAATCCAGACCAGCGTTTCTCATCCTTAGGTACTTCATGATGTCTGTGGCCTTACAATTCCCAGAATTCCCCTGGGAGTTGAAAACCACACATTTTAAAGTGGCTAAGTTGGGGAAACGCTGATTTAGACAATCACTAGATGGCAGCAGAGAGATGCAGAACATTTAAGAACATTTTAGAACTGCCACCTAAGGGTCATCTGGATGTTTTACCTGCTTTAGTAGGGGCTAAAGTATTGGTCTAGGGCTGGGAAAATTCAGGTAGGTGGGTGGGTGGGTGGGTGGATGGATGGATAGATAGATAGATAGATAGATAGATAGATAGATAGATAGATAGAT